>JBBPBX010023831.1:19115-40197 GCA_038048925.1 Garcialebias charrua
TTAAAATTAAAAACCGTGTTTCTTCACGGGACATCCGACTACATGGGAATGCAACATCTGTGACGTAGGATGAAGAACCTCAGTCTGCGTTTGCCATGATAACGCATACTCATTCTCTGCCAGATCGCCTTTTTTAATTTGTATAACTTGAAAAATGCCATTACGTTGTGTCGCATTTGGGTGTTCTAATATCACCAGTGAACAAGTGAGCCTTTTCACTTTCCCAAAAGATGAAATACTTAGTCAAGAATGGAATAAACAAAGCTGCCCCTCCCTCGGAGATCCCTCGCTTCCTGAAAAGGTAAGACTCAAATAAATACAGGTGCAGACCTAAACTAGAACCTTCTGTTTCTTGTTCATCTAATTTTCTGCTTCCCAAACTGAAGACAAATCGCTCAAATCTTAACTTAGATTGATAAATTAGTCGGTTTATTTATTGTCCGCCATGAATATGTAAAAGGGGCGTTCTAAAGACGTTCTCCATCCTACGTCACAGATGTTGCATTCCCGTGTAGTCAGATGTCCCGTGAAGAAACACGGTTTTTAATTTTAAACTCACTTTGAAAGGAATTTTCATTAATTTATCATTTTGTTTGCTAAAACGAACATAGTTGAACGATACAAGATATTTATGTTGTGTCACTATATGCAAAGTTAAAAGACGATGTCACAGACACTTTATGTATTCATTTTTTAGAACATTTATGGAAAAAATAATATACCATTAATAATCTTTTTATATGTAATTTGGTTCCTGGAGAACATCTGGGGGTCTTTTGGGAACTAACTCCAGTTTAAAAGTCGCATACGCAAAAAGAGGCCATTCAAAATGTGCCGGCGCGGCTTGTTGGTCGTTCGGTTGCGGGACTCGGTGAGACGGCTACAGAAACGTTTTCTCACACTCCTGAGCCTCCATCAGTCGCAGCCCAGTGACTCGCCACCTCAAACAGTACCTGTCTCCGAAGCGACACGATCCGGTCTTGAGGAAAAACGGACAGTTAGCCACGTCACGCTCCGTTCCAAAGTTCTCCGAGTTCGAGGCAGCAGGAGCCTCGGGATTCATCCACGGCCCTCTTTTCTCAAGCTAGACGTGAAAACGAACAAAAACAATCGACGACTCTGACTGACAGGTTAAATAATGAACCACGCGTTTCAAATCTTAGCCTTCACCAGGCTTTAAACATTCAACTCTACAAGTTTCACCTTGTTCCTACCTGATTTTCAGCTTCATCCAACATTTTCTGAACGGCCTCCTACAAATGGTGTAAACAGACGGCAGGTGAAAAAGTGAAGGGGTCAACGTTCTGCAGCGTATCTGTTACTGTGGGTTAAGAGCGCATTGACAAGGCCCAAAAATAAAACAAGTCTTAATTCAAGAGTTCTGGATCAGTTTACTGTGGGTCGGCACCAAAGTACCGGTAAAAGATACATCTTTGCTGTGAAAGCTGAAGGGGTTTTTCTCTTTGAGCGTATCTTTGTTAAGGAGGTGTATAATTGCTACTCCGTCAAGGAAAAACACAAAAAAGCTGATGAAGTAGGGAACTGTGTCATTATCTGGATATTTAATGAACCCGTGCAGAAGAGGATATATATTTCTTTACGTATCTATCCTCCCAGAGTCCGTTTCACCTCTCTGTCTCGCTTCTTCTGCTGCCTCTGCTCCTTCTCCTCTCGTTCCCTCCTCTGCTGCGACTCCCATTCTTCCTTTATCAAATGCTGGAAAGAAAAAGACACAACTCTGGTTTCCACACAGCTTCGTCAAATAATCGACAGGCGCAAAAAGGATTTACAGCAGCAGAACCGAGTCAGAACCGATGTTCGGTGCACTGAAGACATGAAGTGGCAACAACACTCCTTTTTTTCACAACAGAAAATACTTCCTACAAGGATTACTTTAAATTTCTAGACAACAGATAAAATGTGTGACTCTACGTATTCACGTAGTAAACAAACGTTTGATTTTCTCGCCCTTAGAGATCGGGTGAGAAGTTCAGTTCTCCAGGAGAGACTCGGAGCAGAACCGCTGCTCCTCCACATCCAGAGGAGACAGCTGAGGAGGATCAGACATCTGGTCAGGATGGACCCTGGATGCCTCCATAGGGAGGTGTTCTGGACATGTTCAACGGGGAGGAGACCCCCGGGAAGACCCAGGACATGCTGGAGACTCTGCCTCTGCTGGTCTGGGACCATGTTGGAGTCCTCCTGGAAGTCTGGACCTCTCTGATCAAGACGCTGCTCCCAAGACCAGAGTCCAGAACCAGATGATGGATTTATGGCTCGATGGATGTTTAAACGTGAGATTACCTCCTCTTCCTCTTTTCTCTTCCGTGCAGCTTCCTCCCGCTCTGTCCTCAGCCTGAACTCCTCCTGGGACAGCCGCTCTCGTTCCAACCACTCCTCATGTTCCCGCAGTCTGAGAAAACAAAAAAAAAGTATGGATTTAATCATCCTAATATCCCCACTGCCGGTCAGTAAATACAACCCAAGTCTTGTAATACCTCTCTTCCTCAACAGCATCGTTATTTTCACCATCTTCATCACTCACATCCTCTTCGTCTCCCGCTTCATTGTTCAAGTCTATAATGTGAATGTTGAGGTTAGTGTGGCAGCATTGAACACTAAAGGTAATCATTTCATTTGTGTTAACGTGAGTAGTGTGTACCACTTTCTCTGGCCTGAGCGAGAGCTCTGCGTTTTAGTCGTCTTCTTTCTTTTCTTAGAGCAGCTCTGCGTTGTTTCTGACTGAAACGAGAAACACATTTAAACCCACAAAACAAACAAGCAAACAAATATGCAACTGCAGCAGAGAAGCTTTATAGATGCACAGCCTTGCAAGGTTTTTCTGTGCTGATTCACAGAAATAATGTACATCCGCAGGATCTTGAAGTACAAACTGGATTCCAAAAAAGTTGGGACACTAAACAAATTGTGAGTAAAAACTGAATGCAATGATGTGGAGGTGCCAGCATCTAATATTTTATCCAGAATAGAACATAAATCACAGATTAAAAGTTTAATCTGAGTAAATGTAACATTTTAAAGGGAAAATATGTTCATTCAAAATTTCACAGTGTCAATAAATCCCAAAAAAGTTGGGACAAGTAGCAATAAGTGGCTGGAAAAAGGAAATTGAGCAAATAACGAAAGCTGGAAGACCAATTAACACTAATTAGGTCAATTGACAACATGACTGGTATAAAAAGAGCTTCTCAGAGTGTCAGTGTCTCTCAGAAGCCAAGATGGTAAGAGGATCACCAATTCCACCATTGTTGCACAGAAAGATAGTGCAGCAATACCAGAATGGTGTTACCCAGCGTAAAATAGCAAAGACTTTTAAGTTATCATCATCAACCGTGCATAACATCATCAAAAGATTCAGAGAATCTGGAACAATCACTGTGCGTAAGGGTCAAGGCCGTAAAACTCTACTGGATGCTCGTGATCTCCGGGCCCTTAAACGTCACTGCACCTCAAACAGGAATGCCACTGTCAAGGAAATAACAGAATGGGCTCAGGAATACTTCCAGAAAGCATTGTCAGTGAACACAATCCACCGTGCCATCTGAAACTCTACAGTGCAAAGAGGAAGCCATTTCTAAGCAAGCTCCAC
The DNA here is from genome assembly GCA_038048925.1 of Garcialebias charrua. Taxonomy (NCBI): domain Eukaryota; kingdom Metazoa; phylum Chordata; class Actinopteri; order Cyprinodontiformes; family Rivulidae; genus Garcialebias; species Garcialebias charrua. The sequence goes on from JBBPBX010023831.1 coordinate 22,726, forward strand.
AAGCTCAGACGTTTGCACTGGGCCAGGGGTCATTTAAAATGGAGTGTGGCAAAATGGAAGACTGTTCTGTGTCAGATGAGTCACGATTTGAAGTTCTTTATGGAACACTGGGACGCCATGTCATCCGGACCAGAGAGGACAAGGATAGCCCAAGTTGTTATCAACGCTCCGTTCAGAAGCCTGCATCACTGATGGTATGGGGTTGCATGAGCGCTTGTGGCATGGGCAGCTTGCATGTCTGGAAAGGCACCATTAATGCAGAGAACTATGTTCAGGTTCTAGAACAACATATGCTCCATCTAGACGTCATCTCTTTCAGGGAAGACCCTGCATTTTTCAACAAGATAATGCCAGACCACATTCTGCAGCAATCACAACATCATGGCTACGTAGGAGAAGGATCCGGTACTGAAATGTCCAGCCTGCAGTCCAGATCTTTCACCTATAGAGAACATTTGGTGCATCATAAAGAGGAAGGTGCAACAAAGAAGGCCCAAGACGATTGAACAGTTAGAGGCCTGTATTAGACATGAATGGGAGAGCATTCCTATTTCTAAACTTGAGAAACTGGTCTCCTCTGTCCCCAGACGTCTGTTGAGTGTTGTAAGAAGAAGGGGGGATGCCACACAGTGGTAAAAATGGACTTGTCCCAACTTTTTTGGGATTTGTTGACGCCATGAAATTTTGAAACAACATATTTTTCCCTTAAAATGATACATTCTCTCAGTTTAAACTTTTGATCTGTGATTTGTGTTCTATTCTGAATAAAATATTAGATGTTGGCACCTCCACATCATTGCATTCAGTTTTTATTCACAATTTGTTTAGTGTCCCAACTTTTTTGGAATCCGGTTTGTACTTTAATGTCCAAATACGATCATTTCTTTAGTTCTTTAAAGTACAACGTTCATCTGTTGTCTTGAACCACTTTGGCTGTGGCTGTCTGCCTGGGAGGAGTCGACGAGGGACAGGACGACCCCCAAAAACCATCTTTGCTCCAGCAAACTGGTTGGTCCACTTAAAGGTTCAGTATGTAATTTCTGGAACACACTACTGTAGATAGAACTTAGGAAAATTTTGAACAGACACGTTTCTGGTCCCTCCCCCTCAGAGCCATATATGGCTCTGTTCCCCCTCTGTTCCCCCTCGCTGAGCAGCAGCTTCCTTTGCTCCGCCTTCCCTTCATGTCCTGTCGCAGCAGCTGTGAATTTCTGTGTTTATATGTTAATAAAACGTTCTAAAAAATAAAATAAAAACATGGAGCGCTGGTCCAGCACACCAGAACACCATGAAATCAGCAGAGCCTCGGCAGCCACGTTGAACCCGAGTTTAATTCGCTCGTGACAAATTCATTCACTTTCCTGAATGTTTCTGTCATGGAGGAGGAAGCGATCACTTGACTTTTGGCAAAAAAACAAAAGAAAAGTCCAGATCAGGGATGAAGAAGGGGAATTTAATACATTTGTGTCACATACAAAACAGTTTTGCATCGCTTTGCAATGCTTTGAACGAGAACCTGCGCGGCCGCTGCGGGCTGGGACAGGGGGGGCGTGGGTTAGGGGGTGAGAAGTGAGAAGCTCTGTTTTTATTGGCTGGTTAAAAACTGTTTTTATTGGCTGGTTAACGGCGGGTCACTGTGGCTTTTTAGAAATGCTTTTAGAGAAGCAAGGGGACAATAGTTTTTTTCAGAGATTACTTGTCTAAAATCAGTCTGTCAGGAGGTAGTGACAGAGTGAAGAAATATGTTAAAAATATATTGTTAAAAAAAGTTACATACAGCTCCTTTAAGGTGTTTACTGCTTGGTGGGGAAACAGTTTGTTGGAACTCCTCTGACTGATGAAGCCCTCCGGATGGAGGGTGAGACGTTTCTATAAAAAAGAAACTGTCCAGATGACCCGACTGAGAATTATTGGATTTGGTACCTGGATGGATTATTGAGCATGAACTTTCTTTTCTTTACGTTCATCAGTGTTTTGCTGACAGAAAACCTCCAAATCCTGATCATACTAATAACAAAATATTGCAGAACTTTTATTGTTGATAAATAAAATACTCATTCAATCTCAGTTTTATGATTATCTGAGGTTTCTGAGGCTCGGCTGAGAGGAGGAGCCAAGAGAACCGAGGTGTTGCTTGATCCAAGGAACTTTCTGTTCAGGAGCAATGATCAGGATTTCAGTCGTGCTAGAATTTAACTGAAGGCAGTTGTCAGCTAGCCATACCTTAATAGGAAACACAATTTAGCACTTCAACTAACTTGTGTACCGTAGTTCTGAATCATAGAATGAGCAGTACAGATGAAAGTCATCAGCACAGAAATGGTAAGACACTTTATTGAAGCTACTGATAATCTTTTCAAGGGGGTTCATGTATAAAAGGAACAAAAAAACTAAGACTGAACCTGAAGAATACCATACAATAAAGGAGTGAAATGAATTACGATCTGATCTTTTTATTTTGAATAGTCGAGGTATTTTTAAAAAAAAATTATAAAAACATTTAGAATCAGACATAAATCAAATGAATTTACCATGATCAGATTGTTTGACTGTTTCAGCAGATTTTTTTTTTACAGAAATTTAATCTTTTGTTTAAAAACAGCTCTAACAGGTGTGGGGATGGTTATTACCAATTATTACCCCTCTAACAAATACACATCTCCCCGGTACATTTATTATTTATCCTGAACTTTTCTGAACGTAACTTTTTCTCTATTTTTTTTTCTTTCAAATAACCTGTAAATATTTTGAAAGGAGATACATGTCACAGCAGCATATCAAGGAAGTTTTAAGCTCAACTAAATCAAGAAATATAAAGCTTTCCTTTCTGTTAGTTGAGTCATAATAATCCAATCCATTTATAAGTTATTCTGCAGAAGAAACACAGGTTTGATGTTGGTTTTCACCTGCATACTTTGACACACCTTCAATAATTGTTATTCAAACATGAATGTGAACTCAAGAAAAGAGCACAAGTTTCAGTGAGTTGTTAGCTACAACCTGAACGCAATTTAAAAGTAAAAAATATGTTAATATTTCCAAACATGCTCGTTTAATTATTTATCTTCAATTTTATAATCATAGCTGATTTAAAAAATAGGCTTCTTTATTCTAGAAGTTCTGCAGAAAACACACAAAATGCAACATTGTCTTCAAACGTGAAAATATTCTTTAGATTATCAACTTTACTGTAACAACTTGATGATCCAGACCGCTGACAAATGTCCAACGTTTGTAATTCTCATTAGCACCGTAGCTTTTATATCATATGATCATATCATTGTTTGTGAATTATTACATCAGTGAAATAATTTCAGCATGATTTAAAATAAGCTACAAACCTTAAAACGGGAGCAGAGATGAGTGGAGTGGAAGCTGCCATGATGACAGCTAACGGTGGCTAGCGAGTTAGCTTGTTTGTGTCTAACGTTAACAAGCTAATCAGTGTCCTTATCATAATAATGTAACGATAAACTGTAAAATAAACTCTGTTAACATCTTAAGTTTAATCATAAAACAAAAAGGCGTTTGAGAAGGAGGCAAAAACTACTGTGAACTTGTGTTAGCAACAGGAAGTGGCAGAAAGTACTTCCAGGTAAAAAAAATTATTTTTTTTTTTTAAGTACGGTATACATGTACAGTACTGTATATACTTGTACAGGTATATATATTTATTAAAAGTAAAACATTACACGACATTTATCAATATACATTCAAAAAAAAGCCAGGGGGATTATTGAAATAAACACAGGGTGCTCGAATCAAATGTTTTACGTCAATGGTTAATAATAATAATAATAATAAACTTTATTTGTATAGCACCTTCCTACAATGCCTTGCATTGACCAAGGTGCTTAACAGGACAAAAAGATGAACAAACTGGAACAATAAATCAATGAAAATAGAATAGGAAACAACAGCAATAAAAGAAGGCAATGGAAATAAAAAATGCCACACACCAAAATAACACTAAAATAACACAAGTAATAAAAGTTACACACTGAAAGCTTTTTTGAACAAGTGGAAATAAAAAGGCAATGGAAATAAAAAATGTTACATATTAAAATACCAAAAGTAATAAAAGTTACACACTGGAAGCTTATTTGAACAAGTGGAAATAAAAAGGCAATGGAAATAAAAAATGCTACATATTAAAATACCAAAAGTAATAAAAGTTACACACTGAAAGCTTTTTTGAACAAGTGGGTCTTCAGTCTGGTTTTGAACAGAGTCAGATCAGAGGTGGCACGCAGCTCAAGGGGGAGGCTGTTCCAGGCTTTTGGGCCGGCAACAGAAAATGACCGGTCTCCCCATTGTTTGTACCTTGAGCGAGGCACCTCCAGCAGGTGTTGACTGGCAGATCGTAAATCTCTGCCGGGCTGATGGGCTTTCAAAAGTTCTGAGATGTACAGAGGAGCAAGTCCATTCAGAGCTTTGAAAACAAACAGGAGCAGCTTGAACTGTATCCTGAACTGAACCGGGAGCCAGTGTAGAGAGGACAGGACAGGAGTGATGTGTTCATATTTTCGTGTGTTGGTCAAAAAGCGCGCGGCAGAGTTCTGTACAAGCTGTAAACGGGAGATGGAGGATTGATTAATACCAACATACAAAGCATTACAATAGTCAAGTCTGGAGGTCACAAAGGCATGGATGGCCTTCTCCAGATCACCACGGCTGAGAAATGACTTGACTTTGGAGAGCAGACGGAGCTGGAAAAAGCTGGTCTTGACAACAGAACTGATCTGTTTATCAAACTTTAAGTTGGAGTCAAGCTGCACTCCAAGATTTCTGACCACCGGGTTGAAATGGGGGAGGGGAAAACCAACACTGGGACTGGGAAGGATGTTGCTGGTGTCACCAGGTGCACTAAATAAAATGCATTCAGTTTTATCTGTGTTTAGGTGGAGGAAGTTTTGAGAGAGCCAGTGCTTAATGTCATTTAAGCAGTTGACAAGAGTGTTTGAACTGGGTGAGGGGTTGGGAGTGACTGGCAGATAGATTTGTAAATCGTCTGCATACATGTGAAAAGACAGGTTATGACGTGTGATGATTGATCCTAATGGCAGCATGTAAAGAGAGAAGAGGACTGGCCCTAGAATAGATCCCTGTGGTACGCCAGAGGTCAGAGGGGTTGATGAAGAGGAGGACAGATCGCCTATCATGACAGAAAAAGTTCTCCCAGACAGGTAAGATTTGAACCACTCAAGCACAGCTCCCTGGAGGCCAACCAGCTGAGACAAGCGGTTGATTAGTACCTGATGGTCGACGGTGTCAAAAGCTGCTGAGAGGTCTAACATCACCAGCAGAGCAGGGTTTTTTGCATCCAGGGACAGAAGAATGTCATTCTGTACTTTGAGCAGTGCAGATTCAGTGCTGTGACGAGCTCGAAAACCTGACTGAAATTTTTCAAACAGGTTGTTGAGTTCTAGAAAAGATTGAAGTTGAATAAAAACAATCTTTTCTAGGACCTTTGATAGAAATGACAGATGGGAAACTGGTCTGAAATTAGAGAGAGCTGTAGGATCTAGGCCTGGTTTTTTGAGAAGAGGCCTGACCACAGCATGTTTGAAAGCAGATGGCACAAAACCTGAAGATAGACAGCTGTTAATAAATGACAAAACACAAGGACCAATTACATCAAAGGACTGTTTGAACATTTTAGAGGGAATGATGTCCAGAGAACAGTTAGTTGGTTTCAACTGCTGAACCACCTTGGTTACAATGTTCAGACTCCTTCTGGAAGGCCTGGTAGGCCTGAAATGCGGAATAGAGTGACTAAATTTTGATTTGTGTACTGGTATATGGTATGATGACATTTGTATAGTTCTTTCTGCTTTTTGTTTTTGACATCATGACTCTACAGTATAGGCCTACAGTACAGTACAGTACATTGCTCACAGAAATTAGAGTCAGTCTTTCTATGAATTAGCTAGATGACTTCTTTCCAGAAGGTGTCAGTAGTTACGTGTGACTGAGCCAGAACAGCTGGATCATAGTTTCAGGTTCGCAGTACACACATCTTTCCTATTGTTTTTAAGATTTTACCTTTACCAGGCAAATCCCATTGCTGAGAGCACTTTTGCAAGGGAGGCCTGGGCCTGAAGGCAAAACATGCATGTTTTTGGTCTGTGGAAGGAAACCGGAGTACCCGGAGAAAACCCACATAAGCACGAGAAGAACATGCAAACTCCACGCAGAAAGACCCCAGGTCCAATTGGGGATTGAACACAGGACCTCCTTGCTGTGAGGCAACAGTGCTAACCGCTGAGCCATACTGTCCATATACTGCTTGGCAGGGTAATACCTATGGATTAATTTATAAGACACTTCTATTACTTTGTTTAGAAACAAATAAATACATGGCAGTTTACACACATTCCAGTTCAGCCCATTTACAAATCCAGCCCATGAATAATATAAGGGGGGTAGTGGTAATATCTACTTGAAATAATGGCCTAATACAGTATATATAGGATTACTGTACAGGAAACCCTCGAGGTACGACACCTGCGACCTACGGCAACGCAGACTTACGACAGGCCTCTTTGAAAGAATGCCGTCGACATACGACCGAAAAAACGGACTTACGACAGAAATACATTAGAAGTATGTAATCGAGATACGGCAAAAAAAGTGCGACACTACGGCAAGCGGCAAGGTGGGGGAGGGGTACACACCTTGAGTGTTCGCGCATGACAGTGGGCGTGACCATGTGGTAGGGGTTGGGCGACACTGCCGTACTATTTAAAGGGACGCCATCTTCACCACGTTGTTGAGTTTCGGCGAGAGAGAGAAAAGCAAACGTACGTACACTTTATCGATCATTAGCATTGCATTCAGTTAGCATTAGGTTTAGCGAGAGGTATTTTATTAGCCACAGGTAGCATAGGTTTAGCGAGCGGTATTTTATTAGCCACAGGTAGCATAGGTTTAGCGAGCGGTATTTTATTAGCCACAGGTAGCATAGGTTTAGCGAGCGGTATTTTATTAGCCACAGGTAGCATAGGTTTAGCGAGCGGTATTTTATTAGCCACAGGTAGCATAGGTTTAGCGAGCGGTATTTTATTAGCCACAGGTAGCATAGGTTTAGCGAGCGGTATTTTATTAGCCACAGGTAGCATAGGTTTAGCGAGCGGTATTTTATTAGCCACAGGTTAGGTAGCATAGGTTTAGCGAGTTTTTTTTTTTTTGACATTTTTTTTCGTGAGAGAGAAATAAAATGGGACCCAAGAGGCCTTCGAAGTCCGCTGATAAGGGTGCGGGTAAGAAACCCAGGCAGACCATAACCCTTGAGACGAAGCTAAAAATTGTTAAAATGTGTGATGGGGGCATGTCAGCGACCGAGGTAGCAGCGAAGCTAGGCTTTCCGCGTTCGACGGTGGGCACGATCAAGGCAGACAGAGAGAGAATTCTGGACCACACACACAGGCCCACCTGTAAGAGCTCATGTTCATTTTTGTGTTGTTGTTTTCACAGCTCACATCGTGGACTTTCCTCATGGATGGATGTGTGTCCACTCTGTCCTGCCTCTGTCGTCCAGGACATCAGTCCTGCCATCTGCCTCCATCCATCACCTGGGTCAACACCTTCTGCATGTATGACTGCTGCCAAAACAAACAAAAAAACACCTTTGCTGATGGACAGAACTGTTCACATCAGGACCACACCGCTGAGCTCCCACCTGGCCTAAAATGCTCCCATCATTCATGGATGAGCACTGGCTAAGCAGTTCCATCTGATCCAGGTTTGAACTTGAGAAAAACATCAGTGTCTACCTACACTTCAGTCAAAGTAAGGACATTTTGTTTCCTTGTTTCTTTCTTCTGCTGCTTCCAGCTTCTTTTTTGGGTTCATGGACTTTTTCATGCACATGGACTGCACACCAACACCACATGGACTGCACTGGTTTCAAAAACATGATGGTTGCAACATGTTAACAGCTGCTGCTCAGAGAAGTGTTCATGTTTCATGGTTGACATGTTTTTGCTGCTGCTGGATGCATGGATGAATGCATGGGAGTTCCTTATCATTTGCTGCATTTTGACAGCTGCTGCTCAAAGAGAAGTGTTCATGTTTCATGGTTGACATGTTCTAGCTGCTGCTGGATGCATGGATGAATGCATGGGAGTTCCTTATCATATGCTGCATTTTGATGTTGACAGCTGCTGCTCAAAGAGAAGTGTTCATGTTTCATGGTTGACATGTTCTAGCTGCTGCTGGATGCATGGATGAATGCATGGGAGTTCCTTATCATATGCTGCATTTTGATGTTGACAGCTGCTGCTCAAAGAGAAGTGTTCATGTTTCATGGTTGAACTCATTTGCAGATTATGGCTGAGAACTGTTCAGGAAGAGATTTGTATTTTGTATGCTTTGTCTGTGCTGAAAAAAACATTTCAGTACTGTACCTGTACTGTACATGCTGTACAGGTACTGGTTTTGTGTGTTATGGATGAATGTGTGGTATAATTTGTTATCTAAGTGTTTGTAAATAAAGTTCTATGCATGTTTATGGCACAGGATGTCCGCTTGTTCATTCTCATGCCGTTAAATGTGTGTGCGGCGCTCCGTTAGCGGTATAGCCGCGACCTGCGGCAGAAATGCGGACCTACGACAGGCACGTGTTTTTGGTCCGCGAGATACGACAGAATCGACCTAAGTCACACTCGTAGGTCCCGATCTCTGACGTAACTCGAGGGTTCCCTGTATTATTTTTGGATTTGACTGAAAAACATAAACGACCAACTGGTTTCATCAAGGGGTCAAAGGATAGAATAATGGCTGGTTTCTCAGCACTCTTTAAAGAGTTAGAACAAAGTTAAAAAATACCAGAGGGAATAGCATTCATTACTATATCAAATTCCATATCAAATTATTTTGGGGTGACATCAAAATTTAATGTCTGCAGGAACTCAGAGTAGCTTTGCAAATTCCATATCATTTTAGTAGCTGAGATCATCACGAAAAATGTATATTTCTTGACGATTTACTACTAGAAATGTTACACAGACTAAATGAACATTTTGTCATGAAAACCAACAATTAAACAAGTCAAATTCAGTTTAACCCACATTAAACTGTGTTCACATTTTCAAAACAAAACAACACGTGTGACACAAATTCACAAAAACAGCCATTCAAACTCAACTTTTAAAGATAATCAATCCTGCTCCAAACAGTAAGCGCAGAAATGCTGTGAAAAAATTTCAGCCTTTTTTATGAGTCTCAGATGCTTTGTCGCCCCTGACATGCTGATTCATTCATGCTTTTTCTCTTCCACCGGCTTCAGGAAGAAGGCAGGCTGGGTGCAGCAGCGATAGCAGAGGAAATGTGGAACAAGAGTGTACAGAACGTTCACCAGCAGGAAGACGGGCTGGCTGTCCGCTGGAACTCTGAAGGAGAACGGTGTCCGAGTGTGCAGAGAGGCACCCATATGAGAGAACTGGGTCTATAAAGTGAAAGAATGAAAGTGATGCACAAACAGAAACGCTGCCCTTTCATTTCACCCACTCAGAAATACAGTATTTCTCAAAATGCTGTACTTACGTATTTTTCGGACTATAAGGTGCACCGAATTGTAAGGCAAAACTAAAACATTTTGACATATTTTTGAGCGCCGTGTACCACATAAAATTGGTTCGAGGTCAGTGAGCACAACAAGAATTAATAAGGTGCACAAGATTATAAGGCTCACTGTTGATTTTTGAGAAAATTAAAGGATTTTAAGTGTGACTTATAGTCTGAAAAATACGCTATATTAAAGTTGAGACGACCTCCCAAATACTTGAAAAGATACCAAATACTTGAAAAGATAGAACAAAATCCTGTTCGTTAGGTCTACAAGAGGTTTGCATTTTACAAAGACTTGCATTATTTATTGACTGCTAACATGGAATACTTTAATGGAACCCTCATAAAATGACATCTAATGTGTGGAGTCAACTTATTTCAAGGTGGCCGCCAAGATAAGTCAGTCGGCATGGTTTGCTTGTATGTGAAGTAACGCTAAGATATACCCTTAGTTATAATTAATGTATAACATTTAATGCAAATTTTTAATATCGTGACTCTCAGAACTATTCTTTTCTTAAAGGGGACCACAGATGCAAAATTCACTTTTTAATGTTTTTTTTAACTCAACTTTGGGTATGTACTTCATAAAAAAAAACAGTATAGGGCCAAAAAAATGCACCCAGTGGTTTATTTACTCTAAGTATTTATCTTTGATAGAAACACTTCGTTTTCAAATCCTCGCGCTTGTGACGTCACAAGCGCCAGGACAATCCCCCCACACCTTTAGTTCAACCCCTCACCTAGCAACCCCTGGTGATGCTCCACCCACTTCAGTATAAAAGACATGACGGTTGTTTTTCATGATTTCATGTGTACAGCACTTTGTTGCAGCTGTGGTTGTTTTAAATGGCTTTATAAATAAAGTATAATTGTTATATTTGTTTGCTGACATTATAGTAAAAGTGTGTTTGAGCTGAACTTTTCTTTTAAAAATGAACATAATTGTCAAATAGCTGATAGGTTCGCTTTGACCGGTCTTCGTGTGCGTGGGCTGCTAAAACCTTCATCTGTTTAAAATTTAATAAGATTAACACTTAAAAAACATTTATTTGCTGAAAATTATAGCAAAGATGTGTCTGAGCTGAACTTTTCTTTAATAAATGAATATGTTCAAATCCGTTGGAGTTAAATAATTTCGCTTGTCAGTAGGGATGTAACGAGATCTCGTTGTACGAGATCTCGCAATATTAAACTCCCGCGATATCTCTCGTTGAGAGGTAACGTTGTCTCGCGAGTCGCTAATGCTAATGCTAGCAGAGCCCCTAGCAAGTCAGCGTCACGGACAGCATGGCTTCGCCGGATGAAGTTGCTATAGAAGACGCCCCAACTACTGATGGAGGGTCCCGGTGCCGCAGACGCCTCTACATTGATGGAGGGTCCCGGCGCTGCCCCGAATGTAAAGACACGCGTGTAAACACCGGTGTGACCGGTGTTGCCAGATAGAGTCCCACCCACCCAAAGCACTCTTTACCCGCAAAAGTCAGAAGGAAAATCGCGGTGAACCGCCCAATCTGGCAACACTGGTGAGTGACGGCTGCAGATTCAGTGCTGATGCGGATATTTATGTTCAATTTTTGGAAAGTCCTGCGTGAATATCTATTTTTTTTAAACAAAGTTGAACGTTCTAAGGTCTAAGGAGATTCAATCAGTAAAATGAAGACATCAGTTGAGTTTGTAATACATGTTAAAACAGAATAAAAGCCTTTTTGCGGCATAAAACCGATCTTTGAAGTTTTCTTGAACAACATTAAAATCTCGTCTCGTTCTCGCGAACTCTGTAATTTGTCTCGTCTCGTCTCGAGAGTTTTGTGTATCGTTACACCCCTACTTGTCGGGTATTCCAAACGTGTGCGCAACATGCTGCAACAACCTTCATCTCTTTAAAATGTAACAAGATAAACACCAAAAAACATGTATTTATTTATTTTTATTCAAATTCATTGAATTCTTCATCCTCTGCGTCGCTGAAGAGTTCTGTCAACTCCTGAGCAGGTAACAGGTGCAGCGCTCAGAGCAGCTGCGTCCTCCTGGCTCCACGTCAGCTCCATCAAACATCCTGCCTTCCTGAACCCAGACAGATGGATTCTTTACTGACTGAGGTCCAAGCTTTATCCTTCCATCCGTCCGTCCGTCCATCCATCCATCCATCCGAGGACCTGCTGCACGTCACGTGCATCTGTCCTGTAGCTGTTGCTCTCTGTCCATCACGGCGCAGAGCTGCTTTGAAGCTTGGTTAAGCCTTCCATGCAGGAATGGAGTTAAACACTATAATTTTATCTTTAAACTGCAGCATGATGTGCGCGCACACGCTGTCCATCCAGCAGGACTTTTTTTTGCTCTAAAATATCCGTATACAGGTACACTGGTCGTCAAAAGCCTAGAGGGTCCTTTAGCGTGTTGAGGAGGGGTGTGTGTGTGGAGTAAAGTGAACGGCAAATTGAAACGCGGCTGTAAGAAAGTCTGTTTGTGCACCTGTTGGCTGGAATTATTATTAAAACAAGAGGATTAACCTTCAGCCACCGTGTGGTTTATGTGCAAGGCGAGCGAGGGAGTTAACCCTGAAGCAGAGACTTCAGCCCTGGAGGAAAATCTCCCCTGTGTCTTTTGACCACGGATGAAAGACTGAGCAGGAAAGGTTAACACTAACCCTTTTAAAAAAGAGCTAATTTTAAAACAACAACAGTTTAGAGATACTGGCTGTTACAGAGGGCGGAGTTAATGTAAACAGATCTTTGAAGGGCGTGGCCATGACAGCTCATTATCATAAACCAGTCGTTCAAAACGAAAGTTAAAAATGGCAGAATTAAAAATGGTATAATTGATTATCTAAGAATTATTTTGTGTATTAAATTGAATGAACATTGTCTGGATAGCCCACAGACATACCATAAAATTTTTACAAACCTATCTGTGGTCCCCTTTAAACAAAACAAACCATTTGTTTAACAAGGGGTCAGCAACCTGCGGCCCTGAGGCCACATGGGGTCAGCAACCTGCGGCCCTGAGGCCACATGGGGTCAGCAACCTGCGGCCCTGAGGCCACATGGGGTCAGCAACCTGCGGCCCTGAGGCCACATGGGGTCAGCAACCTGCGGCCACAAACTTTGAAGGAGCTTTTTGCTCCTTCAACAGCAGCTAGTTATGGTGGCCCTATGGTGTAAATGAAGAACATTTTAAAAAATAGAATTACATTTGAAAAAACACAACAAAAACAACAAAATCACAAGAAATTTTTAAAAAGCGGAATTATATTTGAAAAATAAAAAAACTGAATTACCCGTACATTAAGCCAAAGTGGAAGTGGCCAGAATCACATTTGAAAAAACATAATTACATTTGGGAGAAAAAAAAACGGAATTACATTAAGCCAAAGCTTAAGTGTAAATCCATTTTTTCTAATGTAATTCTGTTTTTTCAAATGTAATTCCGTTTTTTCAAATGTAATTCTGTTTTTTCAAATGTAATTCTGTTTTTTCAAATGTAATTCAGTTTTTTCATATGTTGTTCATTTACCTTAGGGCCACCATAGACTAGCTTGTTAGCTGCTTCATTAATCCAACTTCCAGCCTTTCTCTAGCCTGGTTAAAACCAGACCCTTGTCCTTCACTTCGCTTTGTACTAGGGTCTGGGATTTCTCCCATAGACAACGATTTCTCCGGTCGATTTTTGACCGGACCAATCAGAGAACAGAAGGCGGATTACCGGACCAATCAGAGAACAGAAGGCGGAGTTTTGAACGACGTCGACTGACGTCGTCAGTTAAAATGGCTGCCGCCACGAAGGAATTTTCATGAAAACAAGGTAAAAAACTATTATTTCTTTGCTGAGAAAAAATATATTTCTTAGCTGACGTTATATCAGAAGTGTTCCTGAGCTTAACAGTTCCTAAATCAATTCACGAAATGGTCAAATCTGCTGGATTTAAATTGTTTCGGTTTGACATTTTCCAAACAGCCTCGGGTGCGCTACGAAAATAAATGATAAAAAATCGAATTTTATCTCAAATGTTTCATCTAGGCCAACAGTCAGTAAATTAGAGCCATATAATTACACACTGGTAGCAGAAAAAATATCCACCAAGTGGTTTCTGAGCTATTTATCTGATAGCCTGGACCTCGCCAGGCTAAACTAACAAAACTCTGCCTTCTGTTCTCTGATTGGTCCGGTCAAAAATCGACCGGAGAAATCGTTGTCTATGGGAGAAATCCCAGACCCTAGTACGAAGCGAAGTGAAGGACAAGGGTCTGGTTTTAACCAGGCTAGCCTTTCTCTAAATGCACCAGAAAACTTTTTCTTAGTTTTAAGGTGCAGTTTTGCAAAAATTTCACAGAATTTTTTTTTTATAATAATAAAAACATGTCTTTGATAAAGAAACTAAATGAAATCCAATAAACTGGTCTAAATTTCAGGTACATTTAAAAAAATTTAAGTGAGATACAGTACTTTTTTTAAATTTCCACAAATGTAGAAAAGACTCTTAAAGATGTGTACAGTTCAGTGTTTAAAATTGATCAAAGGAGATGTAACCAAAATTATTTACATAAATAATAATTTCCCCCTAAAATATAAAACAATTATCAACACAATTTAGATTTATATTTTGTATGGCAATTTATTCCCAGTAAATAACACCAGATGGGTTGTGCTATCTTGATCTTTCAGGCTTCTAGTGCAGAGGTCAACACTCCCTGTTGGAACATGTTCTCATCTTATGTTATTGTTGTTATTTTGTGTGCATGTTATATCGTTGTTGTCCACTAGGGGCAGTGAGTTTCTTGTGTGTAAGTAGCGCTGTTCTAGATCTGCTGTAGAAGAAGAGTTTTACACGTGTGCCACTTGAAATAAAGAAGCTACAGCTATCTGACGAAAAGAAGTGTGGTTTCTAACATGAGTGCTGAATGAGAAAACGCCGCCGGTGAACATGAAAACGCAATGGGCCCAGACGCCGCATGGGAGGACGGTGGGACAGACTCGTTTTCAACGGAGACGAAAACAACTACGAACTTTGGGAGGTAAAGTTCCTGGCTTATCTAAGAACGCTAGGCCTAAAAGACACCATCTTATCTGCAGACCCAGATGAAGAGAAAAACGCGGAATGTTACGCAGAACTAATACAGACCCTCGATGATAAGAGTCTGTCGTTGGTCATGCGAGATGCCGCCGACGACGGGAAGAAAGCTCTGCAGATATTACGCGGCCATTACGCCAGCCAGGGTAAGCCCAGGATCATCGCCCTTTACACAGAGCTCACGTCCTTATTAAAAGAACCCGGCGAAACAGTGACAGACTATGTTTTACGTGCTGAAAAAGCAATAACGTCTCTGAGAAATGCAAAAGAGGTTATTAGCGACGGACTAATAATAGCAATGATTCTGAAGGGATTGCCAGAATCATACAAGCCTTTTGCTATTCACACGACACAGAGCAGTGAAGAATTGACGTTCACCCAGTTCAAGAGCAGACTCCGAAGCTATGAAGAGACAGAAAAGTTTGAAAGCAACCTAAAGGCAGATAATGTAATGAAAGTGGACATGACAACTTTAAGCTGTTACAACTGCGGCCTGCGCGAGCACGTGGCCAAAGACCGTCGCCAAAAGGCCGCGCCTTTAAACTGTTACAACTGCGGCCTGCGCGGGCACATGGCCAGGGACTGCCGCCAAAAAGCCGAGCCAAAATGGTGCAGCTACCACAGAAGCACAACCCACAGTGACCAGACATGCAGAAGAGGACCGAGACGGAAAGATGAGGCCAAGCAGACGTCAGACGTGCAGGACAACCACGAGAAGGACTGGACCATGGTGTCCAAAGCCAGCTGTAATCATCTGCCCCGCAACATCAAGCTAAATGGAATAATGGTGGACTGTGGAGCAACATCACACATCATTACTGATGAAGAGCTGTTCACGAGAATCGACAAGACTTTTGATCCAAGCAGACACTACATGGAACTGGCAGATGGAAAGAAGATGAACAACGTTGCACTGAAGCGTGGTGATGTACAAATTGAACTGTTGAACTCAAAGGGAAGGTATGTTAAAATTACTCTGAAAAATGCTTTATTCATCCCATCCTACCCACAGAGCATATTTTCTGTGATATCAGCTACAGCAAATGGAGCCAGTGTAACATTCACAGATGGACAAAATGAACTGCTGGGTAAAGATGGTACTGTGTTCCCTATTGAGGTTCATGAGAAACTGTATTACCTGAGGATGAAAAATAATGATGAAGGATACATTGAGGAAAACTTAAATGACATAACCAACAATGATAAAGTTAAGCTAGCTTGTGACCTGAAAACATGGCATGAAATATTAGGACATTGTAACATGACTGATGTTATGAAATTACAAAATGTGGTAGAGGGAATGAAAATCACTGACAACAGCAAAATGGAATGTAACACCTGTACAGAAGGGAAATTTATTAACAACAGAAACAAGGAGTCAGATGTTAGAACGAGCCACTAGAGTTGGTTCATACTGATTTGTCAGGACCTGTTGACCCTACAGGCTTAGAAGGACACAGGTATGTTATTTCCTTTACTGATGACTTCTCTGGAGCTATTGCAGTCTATTTTCTGAAAAACAAAAGTGAAGCGACAAAGAAGTTTCTGGCAGACTGGGCACCCTATGGGAATGTTATGTGTTTTAGGTCAGACAATGGTACTGAGTACACAGGTAACGACTTTCAAACACTACTCAGAGATAAAGGCATTAGACACGAAACATCATCACCATACTCCCCACACCAAAACGGAAAAGCAGAGAGACAATGGAGAACACTTTTTGAAATGGGAAGATGTATGTTATCAGAAAAGGGATTACCTAAAGAACTGTGGTCATATACCATTCAGTGTGCTACCCACATTTGCAACAGATGCTATAATAACAGAACCAAAAACACCCCATATTTCTTGATGACAGGAAGAAAACCAAATCTTTCAAAAATGTGGATATTTGGATCAGAATGTTACTCATACAACAACCAACACAAGAAACTAGACTCAAGTGGAGAAAGGGGACTGTTTTTAGGGTATGTAATGAATGGTTATAAGTGTACTGTCACTTTAAGAGTGCATGCGCAAAGCATGCTGGGTACTGCTGTTAGGGGCTTTTCCGAGCGGGGAACGAGCAGTCTTTGTTCAGCCTTGGTTCAATAAAGTACGCGGTGTGAAGACAACCGGCATCCTCTTCGTCATCTATTTTTATGTACCACAAAGTACATTACATGGTGTCAGAAGTGCCTAAAAGGACGAATCGTGATGGCGAAGTTTAACCCACCGAGTGAATTCAAGTTTGACTGTCCAGCCGAGTGGCCGGAGTGGAAACAGAGATTTTCGCGCTACCGGTTAGCATCGAAGCTAAATAAGGACAATGGAGAAACACAAGTGAGTTCACTCATTTATGCTATGGGGAGCGAAGCTGAAAAGATATTTAGCTCGTTCAACTTTGCCGACGAAGAGGAAACTAAAAACTTTGAAGCTGTTCTTAAGAAGTTTGACGAGTACTTCATCCCTCGCCGTAACGTTATACACGAGCGGGCCTGTTTCTATCAGCGCAGCCAGTCGGCAGGAGAGACGGCAGAACAGTACATTCGAGTGTTGTACGAGCTAGCAGAGCACTGCGAGTTTGGAGACAAACGTGATGAGCACATCAGAGACCGTCTGGTGGTGGGCATCAAAGATAAAGAACTGTCCCGCAGGTTTCAGCTGAAAGCAGACCTAACATTAACTGAAGTTATTGAACAAGCGCGGCAAGCAGAGGAGATTACTAAACAAGTCAGTCTTCAGTCTAACCCACACGAGGTTCACGTGAACATGCTGCGTCGTCACAGCGGCCCACACGTGGAGAGGAGTCGTCACAGCGGCCCACACGTGGAGAGGAGCGGACACAGCGG
>JBBPBX010023832.1:0-22856 GCA_038048925.1 Garcialebias charrua
CGTGCGCGTGCTTGGATCTCTTTTCTACGCTCGCACTCATCTTAATTACGCGCGGGGGGGTGGTTTGCGCTCGCTCGAGTGTAATTTGCTCCCTCGAGGGATGTATTTGCTCTCGTGAGATCTGTATTTGTTCACGCCCCTTATGTATTTGTCCACGCCCATTTTGCCATCGTCCTGTCTCCATAGAGGAGGCCTGGAAAAGGGAGTGAGCTTCAGCTGCAGCCTCCTCAGAGAGCTCCTCCTCCGGTGAACTCCTCCAAAACACAGGAGAGAGGCCTCAGCCCTGAATCGTTGGACTAGGACTGGTCCTCCACCCAGACTGCAGGGACAGCACCTTGGATGTCATCACAAGCCACACCCGCAGCCCATTACTCACCCAGACGTGCACTGAGGGAGGCTGCTTCAGGGTTCCCCTCGACATGTCACTAATTATAATTAGATGGTTTAACTGGATGGTTCATGGATTATTTGTGAATCACTTGATCTTCCAACAGAACAACAGAGTTGCACTCCTCTTGACTCTGGTCTGCTGCAGCGACAACGAAGAGAGGGAAAAATACAAAATTCCAGTTATGCACAGCTCGGGACCTTGAACATGAGAACTATTTTTGTTTCTGCACGTACGGGTGGCAGAGGTGGACTTTTTCTGCCCTGTCCACACCCCCGCTGTTTTCAAATAAAACACGAAACATGTCTTCAGGAAAATCAAAAAGGAAAAGCGGTGGAATGGTATCCGTGCACATTCAGACAGGATGTGACCTCTTCAACCTGCACAGACAAACATGCTGGGAACCTACAGATAACACGCACCAGCAGGGATGAGCTGCTGGGCTCGGATTACCAGTACATCACTGGTATGCAGCCCAAAAGCTGCCCTCTGATTTAAAAAAAAAAGAAGTTTTGTTTCTGGTCTTTTGTTTCGTACCGAGTGGCTTTAAAAACAGCCGTCAGTTTTTCACCACAGAGTGCAGAGTGTTTTCATTCAGTCTCGAGTTTACTCATTAAAATAGTTTCAGCTGGCGTGAAACTCTAAACCAGTTTCCAAAAACACAACGTCCGTTTTCTTCGTGGGTCGGAAGCTGAAAACAGCAGCTGCCTTAAAGAGCTGCTAAGTGCTCTGCTCATGTCAGAGCGGGCATCAACACATGTGCACGGACTCATTACAGCTGTTGATTTAAGACGTTCTTCAGGTGGAGGGTGTTGTACTAATTCACAGACGCCTCTGATCCTAAACATTGTGGCTCTGAGACCTCAGGGCCACAGTGAGAAAGGAAGGCTGATATGATCTGAGAGTTTTAAAAACTGTAACGATGCACTGTGTTGTGCTTTTGATCAGAATGTTTAAAGTTTACCTTTATAATCAGATAATTTACCACACTTTAATTACCACAAGCCTCTGTTCAGGCAGTCAGCAGGCCCCAATGAAAGCTCATTACGTGCTTTTATTTTCCTAATGAAACAGCGTAATGCTGCATGAGGAAAACTCCGACTGATCCAACACAGACTGTGTGCTCGCTCACATGACCGTACATTCAGTTCAGATTAAGAAGAACAAGAACGGACAAGCTGTTGGCTAACTTTTAGGTTTGAAGCAACGGGAAAAATTTGGGATATACACAACAAAACAGTTTTGAAGTCACTGTTTTAAGATGTGCATGCACTGTGTGATTGGTATATTGGTAGAAGGATGTTAGAAATGCAGCTGCCAGGAAAAAGACAGAGATATATGGATGTAGTTAGAGAGGACATGGAGCAGTGGTGTAGACTACACGATACGTGGGTATACAGAGTATACCCAATAGAAAAGTGTCTGTCAAAAACCTGTCTCCTACTGATTACTGAATTTATTACCCATTAGTTCCTGGTTCGTTCCTCTTTAGTTTCCTTGGTAACTACCCATTAGTTCTTAATTAGTTCCTCTTCATTTGCAAGGTAACTAACCAGTAGTCCCCTATTAAGGCTTGGCTGTATGTTCCCCAGTAAGTGCTGGTTATCTCCTGATTTGTTCCTGATTTGTTCATGAGACATTCCCTAGTAGTTAATCAAATTTTCTGTACCTTATTGTAAAGTGTTACCATTACATTCAATTATCCAGTCAATTATTATATAATTCTGTACCTACTACTTAATACTTGAACATGTTTTGTTTTGATACTGCTTTATAAAGTCTATAACATGTTTTTAACACAAAGCCAACACTTGTACAAAATTTGTTGTACATTTATTAAAATGTAAGCATCAGAGAAATTTGTAAATGTTCAATATGCTTAAAAATCAAAATAAACTGACGATTACATTGTACTAACCAGTTTACTTTGAGTTCTAAGCACAATATACCCACCCATTCAGTGTGGCTGCCCCCCGCCTATGGAACTCCCTCCCTGACTACCTGAGAGCTCCACAGTCACTGGTTGACTTTAAACAAGGCTTAAAGACCTTTATTTTTAAGCGAGCCTACTCTGCCTCCACATGATTTTATCTTTGATCTTAGTTGATATTATCATTGATTTTACTTGATTTTATCACTTGTTTTATTTGATCTTTGATTTTTGTTGCACTTTGTAGCACTTTGAGATTTTCGTTAATGAAAAGTGCATTATAAATTAAATTCATTATTATTATTTATTATTACTGCAAAACTGTAGACTACACCACTGACATGGAGGTTGTTGGAGTGAGGACAGAGTGAGATAGAGGAGGATGACTCTCTATGGAGACCCCTGAAGAGGGAACAGAGAGTCAGAGAGAGAGAGTCAGAGAGTCTTTATTGTCATTTGCACCACATGTGGAACATGTGATGAAACGATATTGTGTACACAGGGTCCCAGTTACATTCAACAACAAAATGTAAGAGAAAAACAGTAATAACATCAAGATTGTCTTACAAGTATTTTACATGAAATTAATTCAACCTTTATTCATACAGGTTAGTCTCATGGAGCCACACGGACTCGTTTACCAGAGAGACATGTATGCAGTCTATATGCGATGAATAGCAAGCAACCTGATTGCTGCTTGCTACTCAGTAATTATAAAATTGTAAAACGCAACTTGATTTTAAACCGATATTATGTGTCCTCAATGTTTTAGTTCTAACAGCAGAAGAGAAACAGAGGCTGAAGACCTCCGTGCTATAACAGGCAGAAGCTGTAAAACTGCAGCGGGGTGCCAGCAGAACAAGCAACAATAAGCTCTCCAGGACAGCAGCAACTGCAAGAGGAAGATTTGAATGCTGGCATGGTTTCATGGTTTTCATTAGAGCTGCTTCACACGGTGCTCGAAAACATCCATTTCTCTAAAGTCAACTCTGTTTTTCAGAATAATCAGTGAGTGGTGCTTTTGTTTTCTTATCAGTCATGGATTTTCTTTAGAAAAGAGTTGAAAAAACTAAAACACCATTTCTAAAATATGCTCTTTACTTGTCATCCATTCATTCAACCTTTATTTAGTCAGGTAAATCTCATTGAGCCTGGAGGGCTCATTTACGAAAGCGATCTGCTACAAACTAAAGAATGATGAACAGCAATGGTACAAGTACATTAAACAATAGACAAAAGAAAAAGAAAAATTAGCAAAAACTAGCAAACACCACTTGTCATGGTGAATGTGCTAACAAGGGAACAAACACTTGCTAACAACAGGCAGCGTTTATTCCAGCCATGATGTCACAGATCTCTGAAGTAAAAGGCATTTTGACAGCACACAGGCTCCAGGCTTCATTACTTTTGCCTCTTTTCCACCGCTCGGCTCGGCTCGGGTTGGATCGGCTCAGGTCGGCTCAGTTCGGGTCGGGTCACATCTATGTTCTGTTTCCACAGCTTTTTTGTACCCCTTCTGTGGGCGGGGTCCAGAATCCTACTCGTCTTACCACATGGTGGCAGTAGTGTTCCTCAAGCTATTTACTACAGTACTAGCCACCACTAGAAGAAGAACACAATAAAGACTTTGTATCACATATTATCAATTCTATCAAAAACCACATAGCTGATATTTTTCAAAAAAATCTAGTGTGATCACAACATGTTCATATACGAAATGTATCCTGTTGGAGTTATTTGAAATAAAATTCAATGTTTTATAGACATAAATGTGTCAACCTACGTCCATTATTTTCTACTTTGTATCACATATTATCATTTCTATCAAAAACCACATAGCTGATATTTTTCAAAAAAATCTAGTGTGATCACAACATATTCATACACGAAATGTATCCTGTTGGAGTTATTTGAAATAAAATTCAATGTTTTATAGACATAAATGTGTCAACCTACGTCCAGTATTTTCTACTTTGTATCACATATTATCATTTCTATCAAAAACCACATAGCTGATATTTTTCAAAAAAATCTAGTGTGATCACAACATATTCATACACGAAATGTATCCTGTTGGAGTTATTTGAAATAAAATTCAATGTTTTATAGACATAAATGTGTCAACCTACGTCCAGTATTTTCTACTTTGTATCACATATTATCATTTCTATCAAAAACCACATAGCTGATATTTTTCAAAAAAATCTAGTGTGATCACAACATATTCATACACGAAATGTATCCTGTTGGAGTTATTTGAAATAAAATTCAATGTTTTATAGACATAAATGTGTCAACCTACGTCCAGTATTTTCTACTTTGTATCACATATTATCATTTCTATCAAAAACCACATAGCTGATATTTTTCAAAAAAATCTAGTGTGATCACAACATATTCATACACGAAATGTATCCTGTTGGAGTTATTTGAAATAAAATTCAATGTTTTATAGACATAAATGTGTCAACCTACGTCCAGTATTTTCTACTTTGTATCACATATTATCATTTCTATCAAAAACCACATAGCTGATATTTTTCAAAAAAATCTAGTGTGATCACAACATATTCATACACGAAATGTATCCTGTTGGAGTTATTTGAAATAAAATTCAATGTTTTATAGACATAAATGTGTCAACCTACGTCCATATTTTCTACTTTGTATCACATATTATCATTTCTATCAAAAACCACATAGCTGATATTTTTCAAAAAAATCTAGTGTGATCACAACATATTCATACACGAAATGTATCCTGTTGGAGTTATTTGAAATAAAATTCGAATTTTTATAATTTATTTTCGTTGTGCAAACACAGGTTTTGGAAAAAGTCAAAGCGAAACTACTTTAAATGCAGCACATTTGACCATACGTGACAATATTAAAGCGTGGTTAAGCTCAGGAGCCCTCGTACTATTAAAGTCAGCTATGAAATATATTTTATATCTGTTCATTGAGCTACATTTAAAGACATAAAGCCGCCCGCGCGCCGCGTGTTACTCGTGGCGAAACTACTTTTTAAAATCGTGCAGTTTTGAGCAGTACGTGATTTTATTAAGGACACGTTCAGCTGAAGACCCATCTTTGCTATAAATTTAAAAAATAACAATTGTTTTTACCGTGTTATTCATGTAAAAGTCCTGCAGTGATCGCGTCCCTCGCTTCCGTAAAAACAGCTCTCGTCTCCTCCTCCCTCCTTCCGGAGCGGGTGAGCTCGCTTCAGTACCCCTCTGAAAGCAGCCCGAAAATCTCAGGAAATCTCGCGCGGCTCCGCTCGGAATAGCCGGTGGGAAAGGATGAAAGGGGGTCTCTGCGACGCACATATGACGTAACATCCGACCCGAGCCGACCGGTGGAAAAGGGGCATTTGTAAGCTCACGTGGGCTCCCAGCCATTTTGGCTCAGATGGACACACACCCTCTGCTGACATAAGGCTACTATCTGCCAAGGCTTATATAAAAGACCCACGCCCTCCAACAGATGACGTGAATCAAACTCCAACACAACATGGGACTGAAGGAATGCCGGTCAATAGCTCAGGGCCGTGGCAATGTTCAGCCTGTTTTTATTGGCAGGGGGAAGTTTCAACAGTTTGAGTGACTTCTTCTTCTGTGTTTTTATTTTTTTAATCAAATCCATTAAAGTTTCATTTAAATAACTCATTAGTGAAACCACATGATCTGTTTAACTCTAGAGTGTGCATTTGTGCACACATGCCAGAGCTTTCTAACCATAAGAGCAAATCTTTAGTCTCATGTCGTCTTCTCAAACAGCGGTTGTCACAGCTTACTGACCGAGGCCCCGACTGCAACAACTGGAGGAGTCATTGTGGATGACGAGCAGAATTAAGCGAGACAAGATGTTTTCCCCCCTCGCCAAAGCAGGTTTACAGCTCGGGTTTTCCCCAGAAATCTTGAGAGGGACAGCTTATAACCTACAAGAAGTGCAGAATGACATCACCGACTCACAGCATGGCCATCCAGTGCTGCATGTTTGCACGCCTGCATAACAACTCACCACGGGAAGAGGAACATGAACCAAACTCCTGCTGGAGAGTCAGGATGACTGAGCTGTTCATGTGGCAAACATATTTCAACGTATTTATTTATTTATCTAACTCTTTATTTCATGACAAGAAAGTTCATACTCAATAATCCAGGTATCAAATCTGATAAATCTCAATCTGGTCATCTGGACAGTTTCTTTTAGTCGAAACGTTTCACCCTCAGTCCAGAGGGCTTCCTCAGTCAGAGTTCCAGCATACCGATCCTCCCCCACCAAGCTGCAAACAACTTATGTGGACCAACCAGTTTGCTGGAGCCAAGATGGTTTCTGGGGGCCGTCCTGTCCCTCGTCGACTCCTCCCAGGCAGGCATTTCATGTTTGGCTGAACCAGATCCATGTTTTAAACTACAGACTTATAATCAGATGCTTTAGATGGAAAAACATAATAATGTATTATTAATTACTAATAAGCCAAACCTTAAGATCTAAACGTGTCTGACGTGTGTTTGGTTCACTGCAAACCACAGAAGATGACCACCCAGAGCACTCCACAAGGACTCCAGAACTTCCCAGAGGCATCTAGAGTTGAAACAGTTCTTGCCTGATCCTTTTTAAGTCCTGCATGTTGTGAACTGCAGCTGCTGCAGCTCCAACATGTTCCAGCACATTCCCAGCCCCCAGCTGGGGTTAATGGATTCCCCCACCCTGGACAACCCTCAGGATGTCCTCTCCTCCACCACTGCCCAGCAGGACCGGCTGAGCCCGTCGTTCAGCCAAACTAGATTAAACCATTAGAAAGTCATGCCCAGAGTTCAATTCCTTTGTGTAGTTTTTACTACTCAACTACTTTCAAAGCAGATCCCACATGACCACCAGGAACATTGCTGAGCATGGACTGATCCAAAACAGATCATCGTGCAGTTCTGCACAAGCTGCATGCACGACAATAATGTGACAAAGAGCCTTCTTCATATGGATCAAAGCATGATTAAAACCACCTGTGTCTTTAAACCACTTCTGATGTCATTGGCCAAGAATTTACACTGCACATGTACAGTACTACTACTACAGAAGTACTACTACTACAATAAATGTATACTGTATGTTGTGGAAAATATCCACTGAGGCTGCAGATGTCTAAAACAAGGACACACATGACTAATACAGAATTGATTAACTATCAGAATGTGGATCAAGTTATCCATCCATCCATCCATCAATACATCCATTTTCTTTATCCGTTTCTTCCTTTCTGGGTCGCGGTGTCACTGGTGCCCATGTCCAGCAGTTATTGTGTGAGAGGTGGGGGACACCTGGACAGGTCTTCAGTCCAGGGACACATAGAGACAAACAACGTTCACTTCTAGAGACAATTTAGAGTTACCATCAGTCTAACATGCATGTTTTTGGTCTGTGGGAGGAAACTGAAGTACCTGAAGAAAACCCACACATGCATGGAGAGAACATGTAAACTCCACCCAGAAAGGTCCCCGGCCGGGATTTGAACCAGCGACCTTCTCACTGAGAGGCAACAGCTCTACCAACTGATCCACCGTGCCACAGTTATCCCATATTTCATGTATCTAATGGGGATTTAAAAAAAAAACTTTTTTAGCTAAATTTGACAAAATCTTTAAAAGTTCACGCCACAGTGACAGATGTCCACGGGTACCAGGTTGGAATGAGAGCTGTTGTTGCAAAGAAGTGAGTGTGGTCAGCAGGGACGGGACAACACCCTAACCCTCCTGCTGCCCTTGGGTAAAAATGATCCAAGAGCAGCAGGAAGGTTGATGTAGAGAATTGAACAAAAGTTATTCGACTTTGGTTCTATAGATTTTCTGGATGTTGCTCAATGCTCTGTCAGATCTTTATCAAACGTCTACATTTTGACAGATTACCTGCTGATGCTAGACTTTTGCCATCTTGGTCTGTTTAGCATTCTTGCTTTTTGCCTTTAAAGAACAAATCCTTCTTTGTTGCTTTTTATGAAGTTTCTTACAGTTTTTCTGACTGAACGACCTTTTTGATGTAGTTTGTCTTTGCCCGGCCTGACAGAGGGATCTGTCTGAGGTGTCTGATGTGTGAAGTCAGTTTTTCATGATTTGTGTTATTGAGCATAAATTTCAAAAGTGACCCAACTTGAACTAATGCTGCAGCGCAGGATTTGTGGTACACACACACACATATGAACATGTCCCTCCACCTTGTGAGCTTTTCCCTTATAAAGTTAAACTTGTTTCCATCAGTCAGAAAAACTCCCCCTGGCCTTCCCAAGGTCAGTCCAAACTTTGACCTCCTCTGTGCTTGTAGATGAGGCCCAACAGGCTCTGCAGAAGTTGTTACAACGGGTCAAAGCAGAACCAGTGCTGCCTGCAACTGGCGAGGCAGTTACGCCTTCCCGCCGTCCATCACCCTGCAATTAGCATCAAGCCTCAGACTGATGTGGAGCAGACACATGAGCGCGCACATGTTTCCTTGCTGCAGAGCAGTGAAGAGGTGGGGGGTGGACTTCTTTGGCTCTGGTTTGAATTTACATGTGCCGTTTAAGGATGCCAGAACTATGAAACAACTGATACTATAATTTGAATAAAAGCAGAAACACATTCAGCTCAGGCTGTGTTTTTGTGTGGCTTTATTCGTTTTACGCTCCAACGTATTTAAGCTCCACCCAGATGTGCCACAGGATGTGGAGCAAACATGATTCTCAACTGAAACTTTCCACTGCAGAGCAGACCCTTTGTTTCTGCAGCTCCCCAACACTCGGAGTCTACACATCTGGATAAAGACTCATTGGTACAGTCAAATAGACAAACATCTCAGTCTGCTGCTGAACTCAAAACCTTCTCTATGACAGTAGATAACTTGGAAAAAATGGAAACAAAAAGAAAGAAATAACAAATCCAGACAGTTATACCACCAAACATAAAAGTGTGGATAAGGGAGGGAAGAAACATCATTGGAAGAGTACTTACTGCAGAACAACAGAGAGCAGAGCAGCAGAGCTGCAGCCGGGCCCCCACAGAGCCCATTCATTCTCCACATGGATGCAGCCATCCTCTCTGAGGCAACGCAGGCGGCAGGACAAGCTGTGAAGGCAGAAAGTTTGTGAAGGCAAGCTGGAGGTTCAGGGGGTGGGGGCTGGACTTTTCCTGTGAGGCCTGAATGAGCGGGACAGACAAGAAGGATAAAGCCAGGCTTGTGTTCAGACTCTCTTTATATGGGCCCGCTCCCTCAGACTCCCTCGCTCTGTGCTGTCCACACCCCTTCAGCTGCCTCATGTTCACCCATTCCCCCAAGCAGCAGCCCCTAACACCCCCCACCCCCACCCGCCTGTGTGTTTGAACATGCCAGCAGACAACAAAGAGATGTTTCTTGGTTAATCAGAAAACAGCAGGTTGGTGTGTGATACTTTTCAAATGCCAATAAATACATGTACATTTAAAAAGAGTTATACTATGGCATCTGACCCCCCACCCAATGTACATCATCTTGATTTTTATAAGAACCCAACTGTAATTTGGGATGTACTGTAGTCATAATCTGTGATAATCCAAGATGACAAAGTCAATGTTTTGATGTCCAAACTGTTTTAAGACATGTAAAGACAACCAAGATCAAAAGAACAGCTAAAGCTCATTATAACCACCATTAACCCCCCACCATGTGTCTGCTCCAAACCAGTCTGAGGCTCGATGATATCGCTCTCCCTGGCAGGATTCTTAATGAAACAGGCAGGCTCATGTTCGTGCTGCTGTTCGACTTAATGTTTTTACAGCGGGTTCGGATGCTGTCAGTCATCCATCCATCAGACATCCATCCATCCAGCCATTATCTTTACCCGTTTCTTCCATTTTTGGGTCACGGGGGTCTCCGGTGCCCATATCCAGCAATCATAGTGCGAGGGATGGGGTACACCCTGGACGGGTCGCAAGTCCATCACAGGGCGTTAGTCCATACGATGGGCGTTATCAGCTGTTATCATCCCCATATATATCGGCAAAACTGTCCAATCTACCTCCTAGCATGTTTAAAAGAACGTTATCAGCGTTATTATCGCTGTGAGTATGCAGCGTGTTTCCGTCAACCCGGAAGTGTTTTTTTTTTCAGCTTATGTAACCGTTTTCCTAAACCTAACCTTAAACCTGACCGAGAGGACCAACCCTAAACCTAACCCTCTTACCCTTGTGCCTAAACTAACCCAAGACCCTTTACTCTAAACCTAACCACATAGCTAAAGATGGAGCCTGCTGCCATCGCTTGTAACGGTGACAACATACCTTTAAACCTACTAGGAGGTACAGGAGGGGCAATCTGACCGCTACGTATGAGGATGATAATAACTGATAACGGCCATTTAATAGTTGATAACATCCGAAGCAGGTGTTTTTATTAGGGATGGGGCCGATCCGATCCAGTATCGGTATCCGATACCAGCAGAATTTAAGTATCAGATATCGGAACCAACCTTCCAATATTTCCGATACTTTCTAGATGTCAGAGAGCACATATATCTATTTCCCCAGCTCCCCGGGCGCTTTCTATGGCTGCTCACTGCACCACCTGGTGGTGGTTAGGTTAAATGCAGAGACGAATTTCGTCTTGTATGGGAAACATACACAGATGACAAAAATGGACATTTATTTATTTATATTTCACCATACTCTGTGACTTCTGTTTTAACATTGTGTGAGGTAAACCCAGAGAAGACACTCTGAGACTCACTACAGTAATTCAAAAATTAATGGCATACAAATGGTAAATGGAGCTTATTTATATAGCGCTTTCCAGCCCCCTATGAGGAGCCCCAAAGCGCTTTACAATACCAGCCATCCACCCATTCATTCAGACATTCATACACTGGTAGTGGTGGTACAAGAAGAGGCAAGTCTCTTCCACAGACGTCCTTCTGACTCATGGTGCAAGGAACACTAGTCTAAAATACTGCTAAAAATTATGGGAAATCATCACATTCTACTCCACATTTTTTTATTTTATTATGGCACTATATGAGTTGTAATTCTTGTTGAATTTGATCAACAGATACAGATTTAAACTATGCATTGAATTTATAAATGTAAATTCAATGCATAGTTATTTAAATCTGTATCTGTTGATCAAAACCAACAAGAACAACTCATAGTGCCACAATCAAAAAAGAAAAAAAAAAACGAAAAAAAAAACGGGATTTCCCAGAATGCTTAGCGGTATATTAGTGTTCAATTATAGATTAAATCTGTATCTGTTGATCAAATTCAACAAGAATTACAACTCATATAGTGCCAGAATTAAAAATAAGACAAAAAAAAATGGGGAGTAGAATGTGATGATTTCCCATAATGCTTAGCAGTATTTTAGACTAGTGTTCCTTGCACCATGAGTCAGAAGGACGTCTGTGGAAGAGACCTGCCTCTTCTTGTATGACATGAGTTTGGCGGTAATACACCGAGTTTGTAAACTGCCAGAAAACACCATCGAAGACATGAGTTTGTGAATTACGGTTGTGAAGCTCAAAGTGTCTTCTTTGGGTTAACCTTACACAATGTTAAGAGAGAAGTCAGAGTTTCGAGCGACATATATGCTCTCCCTTCAAGAACTTAATTATTACAGCCTCCTATACCTGACTACTGATATTGGATCGGAAAAGTAACGGAATCGGTCCATCCTCAGTTGTTAAGTATTGGTATCGGATCGGAAGTGAGAAATGTGGATTGGTGCATCCCTAGATTTATGCTATTAATGCTTAGTGTATTTTTTGTTGTTTTTCTTTGTTCATATCTTAGATGTTATTACTGTTTTTCTTTTACATTTTATTGTTGGATGTAATTGGGACCCTGTGTACTTAATTTCGTTTCACCACATGTACCACATGTGACGCGAACAACAGTAAAGAATCTCTGGCTCTGACAAAGATGCTAATTAAATTAAGCTCCAAACATACAGTCACTGTGCAACATGTAAAATTCACAGTAAATCCTCGACTGTGAGTTGAAGAAGTGTCTGCTCATCAAACGTATTATTTTATATGTGTTTACAATGACGTATGTAGAAGATAGGACAGGCCTTAAATACATTTTACTTTCAGATTTAAAGAGAAGTTCTGAGTTTGAATACAGCAGAAGTCAATGAGAGTTTGGGTGTGAGCACTCTGAGGGGATTCAGGAGAAAACCTGAAGTCTTACTACAGCAGATGGAGGTTCTACAACATGAACAAAGACAAAACTGCCTGGACTTCATTTAAAACCGCACAAGAAGTAGTTTTGAGTTAGAAGAGTTTGGAAAATATTTAAAAGGTTTCGACCAAGTTGAGGTGCCATCACACTTGGGCTGATTATTTAAACCTTCAAAAATGAAAACCCAAACTAATGCAGTAGTTTAAAATTATATTTGGGGTGTTTAGCACATTTTGTTCCCTTGAAAAATTAACAGCACCTTTTCCCTGACAGAGCTGTATTTGAGCGTTTTAGTTTTACTAAAGCTGCTGAGCTGGCGGAGAAAATGAAAATGCAAAAAAACCAAAACTTGTTACAGATAAGGTGCTTCAGTACTTTTGCATTGGAACTACTTGAAAAGTAATATTAATAACAAAAAACCTCACAAGATGTAAAGTACTGTAGAAACAAAATACTTTTCCTGGTGGAATCACATATTTGAGATTTTGTTCACTTCAGTTTGACCTCTGACAAAATGAGGCTGAGTGTTAAAATGCTGCTTTAAGAAGATGCACCTGGCAACCACAGGAAGCTCGTCCTCCTTCATTTTGCAGCTGAGAGCAAAAACACAACGCCTGGCTGCAGCTTTTTGTGTGTCCCTGGACAGAAGACCAACAGCCAACAGTGAGTCATTGCACAAGTACACAAAATACTTGGATGGAGTGAACACATGCGGAAACACACATGCACTTACTTACCTCATAGAGTAATCCCACATGCTGTCAGCAGAAACTAAGCTGTTGCCTTGATGTGTGATGTGTTTTGGGAGTGGGACGAGGGGTGTTGACCGTGTACATTTAACACCATGTGTTGTTCCACAGATCTTTTTTGAAGCCCTGCAGTCCCTCTACTGGGTTTACTGGAGCATTCCTGAAAACTTGCAAACAAAAACTAAAAGTAAATGAGGATAAACTCAGCCAAGAGCACATCAGAGTGACGTCTAACCAGAACAGTTAGAAAACGTTACATTCATACAGTTCATGCAGAAGCTATAAAGTAAAGAGCTTTAACCGTCACATCTGAGATACACCCAGGTGGAGCAGTGGGCAGCTATGTAGGCACCTGGGAGCAGTTAGGGATCAGGTGTCTTGCTCAAGGACACACGGCATGTGGGCATGGCAGGGAGTTGAACCTGCGACTTTCTGGTCCCAAGTTAGCTGCCCTACCTCTTTAACAAGATTAAAGCAGGGTCATCAACAAAATGTGCTCAGAGCCAGGCGCCAGTTTTTAGGCAGCCTGGTAATTCTGACTGGTCTGCTGAATTTATCTCAGTTTCTGCTGCGATGATGTTTTATTTTTCAAATGTGTTGCACAATGTTCCACTGCTTTAGACTGGGACTTCACCTCTGAAGCACAGTACAAAAAATCAGGGGCGGCCGCCACTTGAGGGCGCTAGGGGCGCCGCCCCTCTGGAACCTGTGGAGCTCTTCACAATTTGAAGACTTACATTTTTTTTATAAAAATGAAATAATAAAATAAAAATATTTCGAAATGTATGCATATATGTTTTTAGTTGTGTAGGATAAATATTTTATGAGTAATGATGAGTTATATTGTTTGTTTCAAAAAACGTTTTCTGATTGTGACGTACTTCCGGTTCTCTGTGGGCGCCGGCAGCTTATCCATTGACTCTCGTTATCAGTAGCGCATGCGCAGTTATGTCCCATCTTTACAAAACTATTGGAATCTTCAGGGCGCAGTTTTCGCCGCCCTCGAGCCTGGACTTGTCTAACGTGAACGCTGCGCATCGACAGCGTGTTTCCGGTCGTTTATTTATTAATTAATTTTTTTAAATTCTGGAAAATCAGCCGTGCAGTGACAAGCAGGCTGGCTGCAGGTACGTTTTGAATCATGAAAGCCCTTTATCTAATGTCTATTTGCATTTCTGACTTATATGCCTCTCAATTTTTATATAGCTGTTTGTGAAAAAAGCCTTCAGCTGACTGTTTATTCTGGTGAATTTGTTTGTGGAGCTAACATGCTAATGCTAGCCTTAATGCTTATATTACCATTCCTGACTGATATATGCCTCTCAACTAGATCTTGCAAAAGTGTTTTCTAAACGTTATGTGTTTAACAAAGGCTTTCATATTATTATTAATTATTGTTGGATTTTGAGCAGATTTAGCTGCATCTGACTGAATCTTTGCTACTTGTTAAAAAGAAATCGGTCCTGCAGAAAAATGTTCTGATACCACATTCAGTAATTATCTAAAACCAGAAAGTTCTTCACTCAAAAGACTCAAATGCACATTTGCATCTTGAAGTCTTGTCTGATCATTATTCCAAAGAACATCACTTTTGAAAATCTATTTAGGAATTACTCAGTTTTGAAGCAAGTTATTTTAACTGTCCAGCTTTTGTACAAAACTTGAGCTGAAGTCCATCCATTGTCTTCCGCTTATCCGGGGTCAGGTCGCGGGGGTAGCAGCCCAGACTTCCCTCTCCCCAGCCACTTGGAGCAGGATGGATGGATGGATGGATAAACTTTTTATATTCAACAGATGTCTGCTATATGGTTTTATGAACCTCACAGTTTTTAGCAGCTCTTAAAGAGACATTTTCTTCCACTACAGGACACGATGATGATGAGGGAACTTCTGGTGGTCCAACCAGGATGTGAGAAGTGGGGAGACATCACACCACTGAGGAGGCTAGAGCCGAGATCAGATCCAAACAAGATGTTCCAATGAGGCACCCAGGACGGAGGACAGGAAGTGACCCACATGGAAACCATCAGATGAAGCAGCTCTTCTGTTTAATCATCCACAGTTACATTTCTCTGACTGATTGATTTGTTTTTACTAAAATGTTTAAAATAAAACTGGACTCTGAGCTTGTCTTACATCAAAATACACATTTTTTTGGGTGATACATCAATAAGAAGACAAGAAGACAAGTTATGTGTTGAACATTTTATTTTCTTACAAGAAAGTCACAGCGCCAAGTCAACAGAAGTTGTCTCCGGGCACTGAACAGAAACAATCAAATATAAAAATAATAAGTTAACAGAAACTTTCATATAAAAATAATAATTTAAACTATTTATCTGAGGAGACTGCTTTGAGTTTAACTCCACCATTTTATAAAAGAGCTACAGTAGTTAGCCAGAGTTCTTTCAGGATTAAATAATTTGAACTTCTGTTTGAATTTTAATTCTATGAACTTTTTCCTTTTTGTAAAATTTAATATGAATTTCTCACATGGCTATTTTCAACCAGTATGTAGATATCAAACTTATTAACTTCAACAGGTTATTAGTTTTCTTTTCACGGGTACACTTTTACAAGAGAGCTTTTATGTTTGAAAACCGCATGGAAACAGATTTCCACAAGTCCAGTGTCTGATGCTGCAATCACTGAGCTCTAACTGATGGGCTAACACTGCTGCAGAATATCAAACAAAATGATTATTATTATTATAAAAAAGAGACTTGTACAACCCATACCAGATTAGCAGCAGGTAGTATAAAATCAGAAACTGTTCTTGTTGAGGAAAATGATCCTATCTGCTTCTCAGGCAGTATGTTTGAGTGTTCTGGACAAACAAGCTTGAACACAAATATGAGAATGCAAAATCTGACAGCAAAGGATGTCTTGTGTTGGTTCCACCAGCAGCAGCAGGGTGGGTCCTCAGAACGTCTGGTGGAATCCTGGTCCATCTGCAGCTCTCTCTTCATGTTCTCTTCCTCAGCAAAGCTGGACAGGCTGCAGAGAGGTGGTTCCTAAACAAACAACAGGTTCATCTCAGTAAAAAAGGATTATTAAATCATTATTAAGATTGAGAATGTATATAATGTCATTTGTGACAAAAAGGTGTCAGCAAAGGTCAAAGGAAAAGTTTATAAGACAGTTGACAGATCCATTGTTAGGCTGATGGCCCTCCTTGATCATGTGAGCAGCTGGTTTCAGGCTGTCATCAGCCAACTGGTTGTGTAACACTGTGAGAGGGTGCTATTTATAAGACTGAGCTGAATACAGCAACTCAGACTGAGGAAGTCTTTCGGACGAAAGACGAAACGTTTCTACATTTTTTTTTGCTTTGTTTTGTTTTATTTTTTGAATGTCCAGAGGACCAGACTTAGCTTTTTTAGATTTTTCTACCTGGATTATTGAGCATGCATCAGAGTATTTATAAGACAGTGGTGAGACCAGCTATGTTGTATGGTCTGGAGACAGAGACATGGACAAAAAGACAGGAGAAAGAACTGGAAGTAGCAGAAATGAAGATGCTGATATTCTCCTTGGGAGTGACAAGGATGGATAAGATCAGGAATGAGAATAATCAGAGGTACAGCACATGTTGAACAACTGGGAGATAAAGTTAGAGAGGACAGACTGAGATGGTTTGGACATGTCCAGAGGAGGGACAGTGGGTATATTGGTAGAAGGATGTTAGAAATGCAGCTGCCAGGAAAAAGACAAAGAGGAGATATATGGATGCAGTTAGAGAGGACATGAAGGTAGTTGGAGTGAGGACAGAGGATGCAGAGGACAGAGTGAGGTGGAGGAGGATGACTCGCTGTGGCGACCCCTGAAAAGGGAAAAGCCGAAAGAAGAAGAAGAAGAATACACTCTCCTCCTCCACTCTGTCATTCTCAGACTGCATGGTGACCCCATCTCCACAGTATTCTTCTGTTGACCACAAAGAACAATTACTTGTATTTAGTCTAAAAAAGCTAAGTCTGGTCCTCTGGACATTCTTTGAGATTAAATGAGTTTTGTAATTTGTAATCACGTTATTATTTATAATAATGTAATTGCATTAATTATTTATTTGTAATGAGTTTTAACAAGTAGCAAACATTGAATATCCAGAGGACCAGACTTATCTTTTTTAGATTTATCTACCTGGATTATTGAGCATGCATCAGGGTACTTGTATTTAGATTTCAGATTTTAATAGCAGAAAAGACAGTTGTCATAAATGACATTTCACCTGCAGTTTTCTCTTCTGCTGCCAGACACATCATCATCTAGGATCCATCCATCCATCCAGGATCCATCCATCCATCCTTCTAGAGCAGGAGCTTAATTACGAAATAGAACAAACGTATCCCATTAGCTTAGCATTACTGCTTTATGAGCCATTTCAGGTTGTTTGTCCAATAAAAAAATATGAGCTAACGTTAGCATTGTGTTTGCATTTGAGCTGACTTACCGCTTTAAGTGGGGTATAACTTGTTAGCTACCTTAATGTTGGTATGAGATATAGTTTATATAGTTTTATTTACCTGATAGAGACGGATCACTCTTTTACTTCTGAGCAAAATAATCCAGCTGAGCTCATCAAAGACGGGCCACGATTTTACTTCACTCTCCTTTGCACTATATAAAATCATTGCATGTGCTGCACTGATCTGACTGGTCCATCCATCCATCCATCCATCCATCCATCCATCCATCCATCCATCCATTCATTTTCTTCCGCTTATCCGGGGTCGGGTCGCGGGGGTAGCAGCCTAAGTAGGGAGGCCCAGACTTCCCTCTCCCCAGCCACTTGGAGCAGCTCCTCTGGGGGAATCCCAAGGCGTTCCCAGGCCAGCCGAGAAACATAGTCCCTCCAGCGTGTCCTGGGTCTTCCTCTGGGTCTCCTCCCGGTGGGACATGCCCGGAACACCTCACCAGGGAGGCGTCCAGGAGGCATCCTAACCAGATGCCCGAGCCACCTCAACTGGCTCCTCTCGATGTGGAGAAGCAGCGGCTCTACTCCGAGTCCCTCCCGGATGACTGAGCTTCTCACCCTATCTCTAAGGGAGAGTCCAGCCACCCTGCGGAGAAAACTCATTTCAGCCGCTTGTATCCGAGATCTTGTTCTTTCGGTCATAACCCAAAGCTCATGACCATAGATGAGGGTGGGAACGTAGATCGATCGGTAAATTGAGAGCTTTGCCTTTTGACTCAGCTCTCTCTTCACCACGACAGACCGGTACAGCGCCCGCTTCACTGCGGACGCTGCACCTATCCGCCTATCGATCTCACGCTCCAGTTTTCCCTCATTCGTGAACAAGATCCCGAGATACTTAAACTCCTCCACTTGGGTAAGGACCTCCTCCCCGACCCGGATCTGACTGGTCATTTAATTAAAGTTAAGCCATGCTTTCTCCACCAGCTGCAAAAACACTTCTTTGTGTTTTTTTCCCCTTCTTCTTCTTTTGGTTTATTGGCGGGTTGCAAACGTCGTTTAGGTGCATACCGCCACCTACTGACCAAGAGTGTGTAGCTCATGGCATCCTTTCAGATGTGACCTGATCGCGCTGACATAATTTAAAAATACATAAATATCGAACGCGTTTGCTCCGGCCTCTCGGCTAAGGTTTGTTAGCAGCTATCTCGGCTAAAAGTACCGGTCGCGTCTGAGATCTATCGTTTTAAGACAGTAAATCTTCCAAAACTCTCATTAATAAACCCTCCCCGAATAAAAAGATGTTACCTGATCGCGCAGACATAATTTAAAACTACATAAATAGCGAACGCGTTTGCTCCGGCCTCTCGGCTAAGGTTTATTAGCAGCTATCTCGGCTAAAAATACCGGTCGCGCCTGACATATATCATTTTAAGACAGTAAATCATCCAAAACTCTCATTAATAAACCCTCCCTGAATAAAAAGAAATTACAGATGTTACCTGATCGCGCAGACACAGCCATAGAGAAGGATGCAGGAACACTCTTTCTTTGTTTTGGGTCCGTGTTGAAAACACTGTTGTTTTAGCCAAAGATTTAGCTTGGTCCGGTTGTTGGTGCAGCCGCGAACAGCACAGCAGGTACCTGAACCCCGGTAGGACATTTCAGTAAACGTTCCGTTTAAACAAAAGCTGTGTTTGCTCCGATAAAATGAATGAAAATAACTTTCAAAAACACCCGCGATCCATACTCCGCCTATGGAATACAGGCACTTCCGGTGTCGGACAGGAAGTACAATGCACATTCGCTTCTACAGTGACACCCTCAAGAATATTGTGGATAGACCCCTTTCACGGATTGCGCAATACCGGAAGCACCGCCATTTTGGAGATACTCGCGCTGTAAACACACAGTTGAAGTCGGAGCTCCGGTTTTATTTCTGATTTGACCTTGTTGTCTGTAAAACAAACCTCTGTAAAGAAGACAGAAGCTGCAAGAGACTATGTGGACCAGCTTCAGCCTGCAGCAAAGGAACGTTATTTGGATAAAATACAGATAATTGGCAGCTAAGACCCATACCGGCTGTCCAACATGTCAGAAGATGAGAAGACCTTACCAGCTGTGACCTACGCAGACATTGTGAATTATTTGGTGATTTATATTTAATTTTTAATTTGTGTGTGTACATATAAATATATTTTGGGTGTGTTTTTAAACACACACTAGCTATGTATTCTTATTGTAAATGTATGTGACTCATCACATCAGTCTGAGGATTGAAGCAAATTTTGTCAAAATGATCTTAGATCCCTGTTTTTTAAGCTACATTTGATCCCTGGATCAACCAGATCTGAGCGGTACATATTTTTTAAATAAACATGTGAAGTACAATGATGGCTGACAAGTGTTATTCAAAATTTTCAACTCTTGTACAGTGTTTCAACACAAATTATATAAATAACAGCTACTCTATGATAATTACAGTAAGAACTTTGAGGTGCATTCTGCAGACATTTATCTTTTAAGATAATAGTACGAATGGTTGTCTTTATATAGACCTTTTTTACCTTATAACTACTTTGAGTTTGGCAGAATATTTTCTAGTCAATACAAAAAGTGCACAAACAAAATGGTTAATGATACATAATGTCATTTATTCTGTTTAAAAGAGAGGTTTTCTAAATCGACGTGAGCTATACAGTATCAGCACCACTATGTGAAACATATGTTGTAATATGTAAGTCGTCTTGTTTGCTCACGTCTGTGTGATATCCATTACAGAAAAAGCATAATCAAAATTACATTCATCAAATCAATACATAAACAGTAATGATATAGTAATTCATGCTCAAATCAAAAAAGGCGTTCAATACAGGATCAACTGGACTTTATTTGTTACTAATAAAGTCCAGTTGATCCTGTATTGAACGCCTTTTTTGATTTTATCATGTCCTGGACGACTGAGAATCTTCACCAGCATCATGCTCAAATAAAGAGTGCAGTGAATGAAAAATCATGTCTGCCCCATATTTGCAAAAACAACTTCAAAGTAAAGGTGGAACAATGTAAAATAAAAATAAAAAAGGTTCACATCAGCTATCACTCTTCTATCCACTTGTTCTTTTTACAATTCATGCAGCTACTCATAACCCACCAAAGGTGATTAACCAAGGCACAGCACACAAAGCCAATCATATCGATTAATGCAACTTTTTCTGGATATCTACATGTTTGAAAATCGATAGGTAGAAGA
This sequence comes from Garcialebias charrua, assembly GCA_038048925.1. Classification (NCBI taxonomy): domain Eukaryota; kingdom Metazoa; phylum Chordata; class Actinopteri; order Cyprinodontiformes; family Rivulidae; genus Garcialebias; species Garcialebias charrua. The sequence goes on from JBBPBX010023832.1 coordinate 20,916, forward strand.
GGGCCATTCAAGATTGTGTATTTTTGTCTAACACAGCCTATGACACGTTCAACATGGATTCTAACATGTGCTATTTGCCATGTTTTTTTTAGTTCTTTTTTGTCGTCGGTTGAAGCGTTCAGCTGCCAGATGTCATCCCACCATCAGCACCAACTACAGACTTCTCTGCAGCACACGTCTTCAGTGAAGGCACCCAGTCTGGATCATCCTTGCTGTACAATGGAGCACGTCTGCCTAAGAAAAGAAAAAACATAATAAAATAAAAATTACTTAAATGAAGTTGTAAATAATTGGTGTGTTAATATGCATATGAATTTCAAAACAGGATTTACAACATAGCACCGGATTGTCAGTTGTCAAACAACACAAGAACAGTTAATTTATTGTATATGCTTCTTACATATTTAGTGTTTGTATGTATTTTTTGCTTTTCAACTTGAGAGCTAGGTGTGTAGTTTCTTATGACAGCGCTCTTGTCATGAGTGTCATGTCACTGTCATGACATGTCATGACAGTGACATGACACTCATGACAGTGCTCTTGTCATGAGTGTCATGTCACTGTCATGAGTTTCATGTCACTGTCATGTCACTCATGACAGTGCTCTTGTCATGAGTGTCATGTCACTGTCNNNNTGAAGTGCACTGTCATGAGTGTCATGTCACTGTCATGACATGTCATGACAGTGACATGACACTCATGACAGTGCTCTGTCATGAGTGTCATGTCACTGTCATGACATGTCATGACAGTGACATGACACTCATGACAGTGCTCTTGTCATGAGTGTCGTCACTGTCATGACATGTCATGACAGTGCTCTTATGAATTTTGAATAATCAGCATAAACAACTCAACAACTGAAAGCTTTGTTAAGCTTTCAGTTGTTGAGTTGTTTATGCTATTTGTAAAAAACAAATAACTCAACAAAAAAAATTTAACGTTCCATGTACATTTTATGCAGCACAGTTAAAGGATTGTAATAATAATAATAATAATCATTTTATTTAAAAGCGCCTTTCAGGACACCCAAGGACACTTAACAAACCAATTCAGTTCAAACATTATCAGTGACAAATTGAAATATAAAATACATAAGGATTATATAATATAAAATACATTTAGTAAATAAGCTAGTCTAAAGAGATGTGTTTTCAGGGCTGTCTTGAACAGAGAAAGGGAGGTGGTGTTTCAAAGGTCTGTCCTCGTGCTCAATAAACTTATGATTCGTGTAATGCCCTAATTCACTATAATCTACTGTAAGAAATATATTACCTGACACAAAGTGTGCAGAGCAAATTCGGATGTTGCTCAGTGTTTTTCAATCCAAGTTCTGGTTTAGGCTGGCAGCCACAGACGTCGACGTTCCTCTGATAATTGCTGAATTACTTCACCTTGATTTGTGATCACGAGTGGTAATCTGTAAAACAGAAGGCTTTTTCTCTCAATCTGACCGATTGTGGCAGCCATGGACATGACAATAATTCACCATAATTTGATTTTGTGTGACCAGACGCGACACACCACTACTAGCTTTGAGGCTAACACAGCAGCTATGTCGCCAAGATGGCTACTTCCGGTATATTTCCAGGGTTGATGACGAGCCGTGAAAGGGGTCTATACTGTAAGTGTACACAGTATTCTATTTTTAATATTGATGTTTTGTAAATATTTAAACAATGCTTTTCTAATATCATTTATTTTATCCCTATCACCTTCAGCTCCTAATATTCCTCCTAAACTCCAAACTCTCCCTGTCTCTTTGACTTTTTCTTTTAATCTCTCCCTATCATCTGTATATTTAGTGCACTCCATCAGTACATGTTCTACACTGTCTGTATCCCCACATTCCTCACATCTACTGTCATACCCTTCCACCCCCTCGTGTGCTGCTGGCACCCAACAAAACTGTATATCAATTAAAAAAAAATTTATTTATTT
>JBBPBX010023832.1:22910-40196 GCA_038048925.1 Garcialebias charrua
TATATATATATATATATATATTTATATATGTACATCCTGTGTAATCGGTTTCTCTGATCACACCATCGGTTGGTTTTCTAATTATCTTTCCAATCGGAGGCAATGTGTTCAACATAACGGTACTTCTTCCAGCTATTTAACAGTTAAAAATGGTGTACCACAAGGCTCAGTTTTAGGACCAACCCTCTTTACAATCTACATAGCTAATGTAGGTCAGAGCATCCCTGATGCATCCTTACATTTCTATGCTGATGATACAGTTGTTTATTGCCGAGCTAAAACAGTAGCTAAGGCTTTCCAGTTACTGCAATCCGCTTTTGACATCATCCAGTCAGATTTGTTCCGTCTCAAACTTGTCCTAAATGCTGATAAAACAAAAGGGATGTTTTTTTCAAGTAGGAAGTCGGTCCCAGCAGATCTTCCTCTGATTTTATCCTCAAATGGTGTCCCAATTGAGTTTGTTGATTCCTATAAATATTTGGGTATCCTGGTCGATTCACATCTCTCTTTTAAACTCCACGTGGAAAACCTAGTAAAGAAACTGAAAGTTAAACTGGGTTTCTTTTTCAGAAACAGATCATGTCTAACACTGAATGTTAGGAAACGCCTTGTATCTGTGACTTTCCTTCCCTCCATTGATTACGGTGACATTCTCTACATGAATGCTCCTACAAGCACCCTGCGGATGTTGTCTATCATGGTGCACTAAGATTCATAACTGGCTGTGATTATCGTACCCACCACTGCACCCTGTATTCACTGGTTAACTGGACATCATTAACCTCACGCAGACTCTTCCACTGGTACATTTTCATCTTCAAATCACTTCTTGGTCTGCTGCCCTCATACATCTCCTCCTACATGTCTTTGCGTGAGTGCAGCTACAGTGTGCGCTCTCAGGACATGATTACCTGCAGTGTTCCGTCAGTGAGGACTGAACTTGGAAAAAGGGCCTTCTCCTACTCTGCTCCTGCTTCATGGAATATCTTACAAAAAGATCTGAAGCTCTCGGCCCTGACCTCTCTGGATGGTTTTCAGAATCTGCTGGAATCCTGGCAAAAACCAATGCAGATATGTTCCTGTCTTTGATTTTTTTGTACATCTATCTACCTTATACTGTTTTTGCTAGTTTTTGCTAGTTTTTCTTTTCTTTTGTTTATTGTTTAAAGCTGCACTATGTAAGTTTGTAATGCAGTCTGTGACTTTTCTAACAATGTATTTTTAACATATTTCTTCACTCTGTCACTATCTACTGACAGACTTATCAGAGTCAGAGTCAGAGAGAATTTATTGTCATTTGCACCGCATGTAGTACATGTGTTGAAAACGAGATTATGTACACAGGGTCCCAGTTACATCCAACAACAAATGCAAGAGAAAAACAATAATAACATCTAGGATTAACTAAGAGAGACATCAGCTAGTAATACACTAAGCCCTAATGTAGTAGAAAAACATCATTATAAACAGCAGCACGAACATGAGTCATTATGAGCAGATGGTCACAGATGAACGCAGCAACAAGAAACAGATCAGTATCAACATGATGTGACATTTTGCAGTGTTTATTCTTATTATTTATTTATTCATGAGTCTGACAGCCTCAGGGTAGAAGCTGTTCCTCAGTCTAGTGGTTCTACATTTGATGCTCCTCAACCTCCGTCCCGAGGGGAGTGGTGCAAAGAGTGAGTGTGCTGGGTGAGTGAGGTCTTTCATGATGCAGGTGGCTCTTTTTCTGCATCTGGAGGTGTAAATGTCTGTGATGGTGGGGAGACTGACGCCAAAAATACACTACACGCGTTGCAGCTCCGCCCCGCTCCGGTCCGACCTCCGCAGCAAATACGCACCCATTATAATCAATGAGATAAAGTACACTGGCTCCGCACGGCGGCGGTGAGCTGCGGAGAGCGGACGGCAGTCCGTCAAAATTAGAAATTTTTCTATTTCTGCCGGATGACGGAGCTGTGCCGGAGTCAACTTTTGAAGATTACGTCGCACCAACAGGAAAAGGAACGAGCACAACTTCCGTATTTACAAAATAAAATCACCACGGGCGGACTAATCCTAGCTCTATCCACAATATTCCTACGCCCCATGATGCCTTGCGCGAATTATGGGAACGACTTCCGCCGGAAGTGAGAGCAGCAGTTAAAGCCCAGTCTACTGGCTGTATTTATCACGTTTGTTTTTTTTTTGTTTTGTTTATTTCTAATTAATTACAATGGTTACTTCGTGTTGGGTCAGTGGGTGTTCCTGTCGGGTAGACGTTTGTTCAAAGCGCAGTTTTCACTTAGTCCCAAAAATAAGTAAACGTGAAGGATTTATCTCCATCGGAGGAGCTGACAGCTGCCCCTCCTCTGTCGATCTGCTCTCGAAGACGTCGTGTTCAGATCACGTTTTCTCCGGTAAACAAAATATTCTACATAAATCATTTTGTGAAACAATTTCAGAACAATGTGAGAGTATAATTTTCTCTGTGTTGGAGCTGTTGTTGTTTTTTTCTTCATGATTTAGCATTGTCTACTAGCTGTGGTTAGCTTAGCATGTAGCGTTAGCATCTGTTAAAGTATTTACTAAACAAATCTGTGGATAAATAATATAACTACATGTGTGTGTAATACATTTGCAGTACATACATATGCTGTGTGTATGTGTATACTGTATGCACACTATATATACAGTATATACATACATACTGCACATACACTGTACTGTAGTACTGTTTTGATTGTAGGTCCCTGTTACTCTCATGTGAATAAAGCAGTGGGATGCTGTTTGTACAGAAAATATTCCATAACACAAGTTCATCTTTTGGTTATTACTACATTTGTTCTATTGAAATATTTATTTTTTCAGGAAGGCCTGCACACAAGTCACAGACTGGTCTCCCACGCTGAAGTTGACAGACACACTTACTCTGAGACGCAGGAGCAGAAGAACAAGTAATGACACAAGCACCTGGCACAATAATTCAAAAATATTAAAGTAAATCTAAGATAAAATTACTGAAATCAATATAAAATTGAACATTACAGTATATCTTTGTGAATGAGTAAAAAATGTAGGAGCAACTGTATTTATTCTTTCTACTTTGAGTAGCAAACTTGGTCTTATTTTAGACTTTGTGATGCAAACATGACAGTTTTATTCTTTTTTTAAGGTACAGACGAGTGAAGGGCCGAGTTCCATCGTCTTGGATTCCGGAGGGGTTTGCTGCTTGCGCCAGTCGTCCAGTGGTCGTCCAGTGGTCGTCCAGTGGTCGTCCAGTGGTCGTCCAGTGGTCGTCCAGTGGTCGTCCAGTGGTCGTCCAGTGGTCGTCCAGTGGTCGTCCAGTGGTCGTCCAGTGGTCGTCCAGTGGTCGTCCAGTGGTCCCACATGATGAGGAATCTGTTCCAGTTTGTTTAAAATCAGAAACTGCCCATCATTTCTTGTTGAGTGTATTTGACCTGGTATTTATTCTGGTATTTATTCTGCAGCCAATCATTTTCATTAAAAGACATCAAATCACCCACAGTTCTCATATTGTATTCAGTTTCAAATGTTTTTAGTTTATTCATTCATTCATTCAACCTTTATTTATACAGGCTTGCCTCGTTGAGCCACGGGGACTCATTTACAAGAGGGACCTGTCTCACTCACACCCAGGGTCAATTTAGAGTTACCAATCAGCCTAAAATTTATAATTATAGCTTTTATTCTTATCAATCTCCTCCTGGAGGAGGAACCACAGCAACATGCATGTTTTTAAGTTTTGTACTTGTCAATAAAAAACTAAACTGGTAAGTTGCCAAAAAAACAATCACATCTAGTTTTTTTATTTGCAGTAGAACTTCTCATTAGACATTAAACAACGTATCTTATTGAAATAAAGAAGGTGAAACACAGCAACACCAAATGCACTTCAAACGCAGATTTATTTATAGAAATTATATTTTCACTCATTTGTTGCTGTGGTACATAACTGCACACAAACTTCTGGGCCAACTGGAGTGTCATCCATCCCTGGACCAACTGGAGCGTCATCCATCCCTGGACCAACTGGAGCGTCATCCATCCCTGGACCAACTGGAGCGTCATCCATCCATCCCTGGAACTCACCTTATGCAGAAATATAACAGAAAGGAGGAAAAGAAAAGTACAGTATACAAACATTAGGGTTCATTTATGAACACACACAAACACACACACACCTAGATTATATATATAACTAAACACACACACACATAGATTATATATATAAATAAACGCACACACACACGCACACCTAGATTATATATATATATATAAATAAACACACACAAACACACCTAGATTATATATAAAAGAAACCCACGCACACACACACACCTATATTATATATATATATATATATATATATATATATAAAAACACACACGCCTATATTATATATAAACACACATCTATATATATATATAAATAAGCACACACACCTATATTATATATATATATAAATAAACACAACACACACCTATATTATATATACAGTATAAATAAATATACACAGACAGCATACATACAGTATATAGGTGCGTGTGTTTATTTGCCAGTTATGCACGAAAATATTAGTATCATTTAATCACTGACTACATAAAATCATAACACTAAAAGCTGTCTCTTAAATCATACCTGGTGTTCTCGATCCTCTGGAGGATACAGAGTCTTTTTTCAGGTGGTTTCTCGTAGCCCAGCCACAAAGAAGGATGCGGGTTTTTGTTTTCGGAGCATGTTCAACACACACTAGTTGCAGCCACAAATTCAGCTTCGTCTGATTATTCTTACAGCCACGAACAGCGCAACAGGTACCCGAGCTCCACAAGACATCTTCGTGACAATATTAGCTCAAAATAACAGAAAACAGAACTTTAACAGAACTTCAACGACGCGCACAGATAAACAAGTAAACAACGAGGAGCCAATGCAGAAATTCTACTTCCGGGGTCAAACGGAAGTAAGTCCCATAATCGCAAATACAGTGCCACCTTCAGGAATATTGTGGATACGGATTTATTTGTACAAAAATGCTGTCAAACTATCATTTATGACTATTCTATGACTAAACTATTATATTTATGACTATGACTACGCCTATAACGCAATACAAGAAATAAATAAATAAAAAAGTATTTTATTCTGAAATGTAAACATCACTTCCTGTTGCTCAAACCATGTAGCTCATTTACGAGAGAAGATCAAGGCAGCAGTCTCTCTACAGTTGTTCTCCATCTTCCACCGAATGAATTGTTTTGTTCTGACTTACTTATTTATCACTTGATTTATCGCGCGATCTCGCACGTGTCTCGGAGCGGCGCATCCAGGCGGACCTGAGCGGAGCGCAGGCAGTGGAAATTGGACTCGCTCAGCTGCGACCTGCGGACCGGAGCGGGGCGGAGCCGCGTGCAGTGTATTTTTGGGGTGACTCCAACAGACTTCTGTGCAGCCTTCACCACTCTCTGTAGAGCTTTCCTCTCTGCAACTGTGCAGCCTCCATGCCACACGTTGATGCTGGAGCACAGGACGCTCTCCACTGCACACCTGTAGAACGAGGTGAGGACTGAGCTTCTCAGACCAGCTCGTCTCAGCCGTCTGAGGAAGTAGAGTCTTTGATGTCCTTTCTTGATCAGGCTGGTGGTGTTATTGCTCCAGCTGAGGTTATCATTCAAGTGTACACCCAGGTACTTGTAGCTGGAGACCACCTCCACCGCAGATCCACCTATATACAGTGGGGTGTGGGTGTGTTTGTTCCTTCTGAAGTCCACAATCATCTCCTTCGTCTTCTTCACATTCATGTGAAGGTTGTTCTCTTTGCACCAGCTCTCCAGATGTTCCACCTCCTGTCTGTAGCTGGATTCATCATTATCTGTGATGCATCCCACCACAGCTGTATCATCTGCAAACTTAACAATATGACAGCCTGGATGTGTGGCTGTACAATCATATGTGAGCAGAGTGAACAGAAGAGGGCTCAGCACACATCCTTGAGGAGAGCCAGTGCTGAGGGTGATGGTGGAGGAGGAGAAGTTGTGGATCCTCACGGACTGAGGTCTGCTAGATGGTCTGCTTATGTTAGACAAAGTAATCTCTGAAAAAAACTATAGTCCCCTTGCTTCTCTATCAGCATTTATAAAAACACTAAAAACACAGAGTGACCCGGACAATGACCAGCCAATAAAAACAGAGTTGTTTGTCACGCCCCCGCCTGTCCCAGCCTCAGCGCCGCGCACATTCTCATTCAAAGGATTGCAAAGCGATGCAGGACTGATTTGTATGTGACACAAATGTATTAAATATCCCTTCTTCATCCCAGAGCTGGACTTTTATTTTGTTTTTTTGCCAAAAGTCAAGTGATCGCTTCATCCTTCACTCACAGGAATGAGGAAGTCACGAGCAAATTAAATCATGTCCAACGTTGCTTCGTGAAGCTCTGCTGATTTCTGCTGGTTTTTGTGTTGTAGGACCAGTGATTCATGGTTTTATTATTTTTTTAGAACGTTTTATTAACATATAATCACAGAACTTCGCAGCGCAGGGACAGGACATGCAGCAGGAGGTGGAGCATTCCAGACATACCAGACCTGCACTGACAGAAACGAGGAAGTCACGAGCGAATTAAATCATGTCCAAGGTTGCTACGTGAACCTCTGCTGATTTCTGCTGGTTTTTGTGTTGTAGGACCAGTGATTCATGGTTTTATTCTATTTTTTAAAACGTTTTATTAACATATAATCACAGAATATTGAAGCGCTCCGAGCGGACACACAGCAGGGGGCGGAGCTGCAGAACTCAAGTTCAACAGAGAACGGACTGTGGCTCCCCCTCAGAGTCATATATGGCTCTGAGGGGGAGGGAGCAGAATGATTTTACCTGCTGGAAATTTTTAAGTCCCAGCGTTCTATAGAAATTACATAGTGAACCTTTAATGTATTTGTATCATTGATGTTCATCATTCTTTAGTTTGTAGCAGGTCGCTTTCATAAATGAGCCCTCGAGGCTCAATAAGATTTACCTGACTAAATAAAGGTTGAATGAATGAATATCTTTTTTTTTTAAGACATAGACCTCCCCCCGGTGGACATTTCACGGGCCGCCACTGCAAAAAAATATGAATATGTTGTTTAAAGTAAATGTTAAACATGTAAGAATAAGTAACATGATAGTTTTAACACTTTTTTCTGTTAACAAAATACTAAAATTTTCAGTTTAAATGTTTAATGTAATAGAAATTTGTAGATCTGTGATGTTACTCTTTTTGCTAAATTCCTCAGATAATTATTGTTTGAATTGATTGTTTGAATTGTTTTTGTTTTTGAAAAAAAGGGCAGATGTAATAAGATTTCTTCTTCTTTCTGCCACCTTTCATTTTATATTTTTCTTTTCATATGATATGTTAAACAGTTTTATATTTTTTTCTTTGGCATTTTAAATGTAAAATTAATTAAAAAAACAACCCAAAAAAAACATTTAAAGCCCAAAATGCATCAAAAACTGTAAACAGAATTTCTTTTCCATTGTTGTAACTGTATTCCCACAGTTATCACACCTGCAGCTTACTCCTGCTGTCATGCTTTATGGGGTTTGATTTAGCCTTTTAACAAAAAAATAAAAAAATAAAAAAAATAAAGTGTAGATTGGGAGTTTTAAAGAAATAATGCCATTGCAGCTCATTTAGTGCATGCCGTGTCTTATAAATCCAAACAAACTCTTGTGAGTTTTTATACAAATGACTTACATCATCTTGGTCTTAGAACCTTTGAAAATTGAAACATGTGCTGAAATATTCACAACTGAATGGAGATTTAAACCTATTTTAAAGAAGAACAGCACAAATATATGGAACGTCTGAATGTGTACAAAGAGAGAAAATAAAATAAAAATGTGAAAACAAAAACCTGTTTTAAAAGTTATCTGGAGTGGTGTGGACAGGACAAACACTGAAAACAAAATACTGTACAAGACATTTGTTTTTCACCCAAAACAGTTTGTTAAAATGTTTGTGCTCAAGATGAGTTGATGCTTCACATTTGATAAAGTCTCGACATCTGTCCATCCATCCATCTGTACATACAGTTGAAACCAAATGTTTACATAATCTGGATAAAATTCCTAATCCATTCAGCCAAAAGTCTGGTTTCTCGAGACATGAACCAAGTCATCATGTAAGGCAGGCAGCCTGACCAGGTCCAGATTTGCTGCCGATGACTTCCTTGTGTGTTGATAGACCAGGAACCAGCCAAATCCAAAAAGCAGGAACCAGTTATCATAAATCCAATTAAATATGTGTCCTTAAGATCCACAGATGACAGCAGAGATAGACACATCATCAAGTCTTCCAAGTCGATGAGATATCCAGCTGTGTGCATGCCAACAGGGCAAATCGGCTCGCCTACAGCCTGTCTTCTTTTTGAAGAAATGTTATCAGTTGTGTTGAGGGACCAACTGACTAAATTGAAGTCCATAGTTATGATTCTGAAGATTTTGTAGAAGAGAGGCTCTCAGACATTTTCACAGACAAGACAAAGCAAAAACAAGTGGAGACCGAGAGGAGACGTCCGCCCTTGAGAAGAGTTACATCCAACAATAAAATGTAAAAGAAAAACAATACGATCTAAGATATGAACTAAGACAAGCGTCAGCTAATTAAAACACTAAGCACAAGTAGCATAAAAACATTATGTCGAACAGCAGCACGAACATGAGTCTGTGTGAGCAGATGAGCATGCATTAACACAACAACATGAAACAGTTCAGCAGCAGCAGCATGATATGATTTTTCAGTGATTATTCTGGTTAGATATTCATGAGTCTAACAGCCTCAGGGTAGAAGCTGTTCCTCAGTCTAGTGGTTCTACACTTAATGCTCCTCAACCTCCTTCCTGAGGGGAGCGGAGCAAAAAGTCTGTGTGCTGGGTGAGTGGGGTCCTTCATGATGCACGTGGCCCTCTTCATGCATCTGGAGGTGTAAATATCTGTGATGGTGGGGAGGCTGACTCCAACAGACTTCAGTTAACGGCACAACAGGAAGTAACGCAAAGCAAGCAGTGTGCAATACAGACATGCTAGCAAAGATGCTACAGACGTGGTGCTCTGCTTTACATTACACAACCTAATAAACATTTTGTACAGAATCAGTTTAGTTTTAAATGATCATAACACAGACTAAACTTATACAACCAGAAGTTGCAACATACAAAACACACAAAACAAAGAACTTAAGCATGTGAGGGTTTCTTACACAGACCAGCCAGAGAGAAGCTGAATGGATTCCAAAAATATTCTTAATTTATTACAAAAAGTAAATTAAAAAAAAGGTGAATTGGGCCCAAAACTGAGGTCAACATCATAAACTACAACTCAGGTTGTAGCACAAACATTTCAAGCACAGAACTGACCTAACAAACAAGACATAAGGGGAACTTAAATAGTGGCTGATCAGACCACTGCTGACACACAAGGGGTAATTAAACATACAAGAACTTAAACAAATACTGGTCAATACAATTGTTACGGTTCAAAAGTTGAAGGAAGCTCTGAAACGAATGTGCACATTATTGCATGTTTATTGTACATATAAGGAGAAATTTTGCAGCTGCAACAGACCTCACTCCGATCACAAAGTCCACACACGAGTCTTCAAAAGCTGGGCTACGTTTATAATAATAATAATAATAATAATGAATTCAATTTATAACGCACTTTTCATTAATGAAAATCTCAAAGTGCTACAAGGAGCAACAGAATTAAATGACAATAAAACAAATAATAAAACAATTAAAATCAATAACAATATCAGCTAAGATCAAAAGTAGAATCATGAGGAGGTAGAGTATGCTTGGTCGAAAAGAAAGGTCTTCAAGTCGCTCTTAAAGTCAACCACAGACTGTGGGGCTCTTAGACAGTCAGGAAGAGAGTTCCACAGGCGGGGGGCAGCCACACTGAAAGCCCGGTCTCCCATGGTCCTTAATTTGGTTCTCGGAATGTGAAGGAGATTGCTGTTCTGTGACCGCAGCGAACGGGTGGATGAGTATGGAATGAGAATATCCTTCAGATAATCTGGTGTAATGCACCTAGTGTACGTGGTTCTGAAAGTTTATTGATATCTGTGGTTTCTCATGAACTGTAACGTCATGTTTGCATAAGAGGATCCAAGTTTTAAACTCTGAGGATAATGATTTTGGCTGGAAGTGTTCAAAGCAGGCAGATTCTGCATGTTTTTATCATTTGAAGCTGTGAGATTATTATTGTTTCAACTCTGTTAGACGCTGTTGGAAGCATTCAGGTGAAGTTTTGTCAGCCGTGGTCTGTGGTGGTTCTGGTCCTGGTTCGGTCCAGTTCACGCAGACTCCTGTACAAAGCTTTGTTTGACCGCCGAGTCAAAAGCCTGAAAGCTATAATTTAACATCTACAAGATTGCTGTTGTGGTATTTTACATGTTAGAGCAGGTCATAGAAGCATATTACTGTAGAACGTAGTCGGATAGTGGTTCTGTTCAGACCCGAGTTTCTGCTCCACGACGAAGTGGACCGGAACCGACCTTTACGCGCTCCGAGTGAGTCCGTGTTTGTTCAACAGCTGCAGTGCTGTGTTACTGAGCGTAACTAAGTTGGCCTGTCTAGGTGTGTTCGCCGCATGTTTCAGAGTTTTGGGGAGTTAAATTGAAGCGTTTGAGTTGTTTTAAGAGTCTATAAAGTTGTGGTCTGTTGTGCGAGCTAACGTTAGAGCTACGTGTCCAAGTACACGTTTGTTTATGAGCTGTGATTGGATGAAACGAGAGCTGTGAGCTGTCAATCACTCGTAGCGAGCGCTGATTCGCTGTAGTGGGAACGCACGCCGTTGCGACCAACCCACTTTGTCGTCATTTCCGGTACTACATTGGGCGAAGGTAAGAAAACTACGTTTACCATGAATGCTTGGAATGAACTACAACCGCTGTGATTGATTGGTTGACGTCACGTATCTGTGTAGCGAGCTCCGCCTCGCTCAGCACAGCAGAGCTGGTGACGCGCTGCGTCGACCCGCCTATTTGTGTCGTCATTTCCAGGTGCAGGTTCACACACACACGGTGAAAAGAGATTTCACTAAAAGTTTAAAAAACTCAATTTAAGCCATCTAAACTGTCTAACAACATAAATTTGTCTCTGACAAGACCGCAGTTCGAGCGTTTATCACGAACACACTAGAAACTAACTCTAAAAGGTAGTTTTAGTTTAAATACTGAATGAAAAATTTAGTCTCCTCGTGATAACAAACATTAAGACTCGAAGCTGCCTCCTGTTGGTTAAAAGACGTTGACAGATGAGTTTTCTCAACAACATCATAAAAAAGTCAGCATTTTTATGGTGAAATTACCAGCTTTTAAAATTGTTCTGTACGCAAACAAAAACTCCTGTTTATTTTAAATAAAAATTTTAGAATAACAAAGGTACAGACGGACAATTTATGCTCATTTTAAATACTGAAGAGATTTAGAATAACACTCAAAACAGCAATTTTTATTTGATTTTCAAATTAAATAAAAATAAAAAATTATAGAGAACAGAGCATTTCCACATTAAGATCTTCACATCTCTGAAGATTAACACCCGCATGTACCAGCTTGTTGATTTTTACAGACTCAAAACAAATATGGATACACAATCAGATGACGTTGTACCATCCTCATCCTTGAAGGATGCTGATGGTGAGGAGAAAATCCCAGCGCAGGAGGATTCAGACACTGAGTCAGAGGACACAGATTGTGTTGATAATGCCTTAAAGCTGCTAACTAAACCCCTCGTGAAGTATGGTGAGGAGATAGCAGCAATGGACACCTCGACTCTGAACACAGAGTTAGAAAATCTAACAACAAGCATACTCAAAAAAGATGGGAAAAAGCTCAGCGCCGACCGTCTAGCCAAATTGGCCCTTCTGTTGAAGGCCAGACTGGACCATGAAGTGGAGAGGTGTGTGGACCTTGAGGAGAAACTGGTTGATGAGAAAACTAAACACGAAGGTACCACTTCAGATTTTGTGTCATACCAGAAAACGACAAATACAGAGACTGAACGTTTAAAAAATGAAATACAGTCGCAAACACAGTCATATGAGGAAAACATTCGTTCCAGAGGACGAAAATATGACGAGTCTGTCAGGGAGAATGAAAAATTACAGCAAGAAATACAATCGCTGTCTAGAGAATTACAAGAGAACAAGGAAAAAAGAGAAGAAACCCACAACCTGTGCACAAGGTTGAAAATTGAGTATGATAGATTAAAAGAACAACTAAAAGAGAGCACTCAATTCGAGGAAAATAAAAAACTCAGTGAACAGTGCACAGCGCTACAAACTGAAGTTGATTGTTTACGCAGAGAAGTGACTGAAAGTAAGGTGGAACTGACCTTAACTAAAGAAAACCTTTTTAAAGAAAGGGAAAGATGGGTGGATGTTGTGGCAAAGCAGTCTCAAGGCTTCACACCCCCACCACCTCCACGCGGTAATGCAGAATTGCTCACCGTACCTGTTAAGACCCGCCAGTCGGAGCAGGGACTTGCGTCCTCAACAACAACACCTGCACATGGATCACAGGTAAATGGGAATAGCAATGGTGCTAACCTTTCTATTCCAATACCTGAACTCCAGAAGCTTTCTAGATACATTAAACGCTTTGAGCCAGGGCCGTTGGGTTCAATCCATACAAAGACCTACCTAGACTCTCTTGACTTCCAACTGGGTAATTTTCCAAATGCTACTGCTGAGGATAAAATTGCACTGATCAGGCTCACCGCAGACTGGCCTGTATATGCCTTCATTGATCGCCAACCAGACGCCATGAAAACAGATTACAAACTGTTGCGTGATACTCTTATACGAGAGTTCACTCCAAACATGGGGCCTGGTGGCTACCCTGATGCCGAGAAGGTCGTGCAAGGTAAGAAAGAGCATCCACAGGCATATTACCAGAGAATGTTCCAGGCTTTCTTTGGTAATCGCAATGAACCGGGCATGGAGGACGAAGTAGGTTTTAAATACCTTTTCGGTAAAAACCTCCACCCTGATATAAAAGAGTCAGTACAAGTGATGGCTAATTTCAGAGACAAAACCATCAAGGAAATGAAACAATGCGCCGTAAATGTTTTCGAGGCCCGCATGGAATGCAGAACACCCGTAGAGGTGTTCACGAGTGCGAGAGTCGAACCCCAATCGCTGGAACTGGAAGGGACGCGAGCACCAGCTCCCTATCCACCGACAGGCGAAAAGAATCAGACCTTTCAACCCGACAAACCACAAAGTGGGGGTACCCGCTGGAGAAAGAAGCCAGGGTGGCTCAGGCAAAACACGGAGGGTGAACAAAAGGATCAAAAGGGGGGTGCGCGTCCAAGGAGTACAGATTATGGGTACAGGGGTAACCCATATAACCAAGGGTGGTCCCAGCAGGAACCCCCGAACCAAGGGCGGTCCCAGAGGGGACCCCCGAAACCAGGGTGGTCCCGGAAGGGACCCCCGAGCCGTGGACCTGCTCCTCCTACCCCTCGAACAGAACAGTCCGAGACAGGAAAAAAGTCGCAAAAGTCCCAGAGGAAAGGCCGTAATTCTCTGTCCCCAGAGGACATGGAGAAATTACGTCGGTTTTTAAAAGATTTGGATGATACAGGCAAGGATAACAAGCCTGGAGTATTGTGCAGCACTGTCGTTGACAGATGCTCAGAGCACACAAATAACAACAATGCCACAGTTGCTGGCAGTCACAAAGATACTGATGGTCAGGTTGCTGACAATCAGGGTAATGACAGTCAAATCATTGACAGTCCAGAATGTGACAGTCAACAAAACATTGACTGTAACCATGACTTCATTGTTACGGAGTCTGAGCAACCCTCGTCAGAGCAAGGGGGGGAAAGCTCACTCACCGCTGAAAGTGGCTCGCCACGAACTGAACAGTCAGACCCATGTGTGTCTGCACTAACAGTACTGATAAATGAAGGTCACACAGTCGGGGGTAGGCGTGATAAACGTCAGAGAAAACCTGGTAAGTTCCTGTGTGACATTATCAGAAAGGGGCCCGCTAAGAAGGCTTACCTGTCCATCACGTTGGAAGGGGTCCTCAGAAAAGAGGCCCTCTTGGATGGTGGGGCAGACATATCCGTTATGTCACCCACACTGTTAGAAGAGCTACGGCTGGCCGCTAACGGTGTTGACAGGGAAATACCCCTCAGAGAATGTGCTATAGTTTTGCAGGGTCTCTCGGAGACGAGTACAACCCTAACAGCTATAGCAATGGTTCACATGCAGATTGGTGTAACGACACTATACCACCCGGTATACGTGTCCACCGTTGACTCATGCCCATTTTTGGTTGGCCAGGACTTTATAAACCGCTTCGACGCGGTTATAGATTATGGCGATCAGTCAATGTGGACCAGAGTGAGTCAACCACTGCCGATCGATATGCCTACACAGAGTAACACTGACCGTCTAACGGCAGGTACAGCGGAAGGCAAAAGGGAATGCTCAGACGAGAGCACAATCCCTGTGGGTGAACCTTCAACTACAGGTGAGGCAGTAGAGGCCCAACAAGAGAGCCCCCTCTGCGAGCTGAAACAGTTGGCACTCACCGGACACTACCTACCACAGGTAGTCAATGGTGTTGAGATTCAAGGATCCCACACCGATGATGCTGTTCTGTCCCCTTGGACGGAGAAATCAGCGATCAGCCAAGCTTTCTTTGGAACCTTGGTTAAGAAACAGTTGGGTCTAGGAATGAACAGAAAGGCTTTCCGCTTTTCGCTAGACCCCAACGATAAACAGGTAATGACCGCTAAAGGGATCATTGACCTTAAACTAATCTGGAACCAACGAGAACTGGATCACCCGTTCCTCGTGGTCCCGAACTTACCACATGCAACCTACATAGGCTCCGACATTTTGGTAAGATTAGGTGTCCGAGTGGACATCAACAACAATGTACTGTGGTCACTGGATACAGCCACGAAGGACTCTCCTGTGCTGACCACAGAGAACCTTAAAGCTGGACAGACCATTCCAGAGGTCTGTCAGATTGCTAACAGCCATAACACTGCGGTACCACCACAGGTTATGAACAAGCCAGTGATGTGTCACATCATGAAAGGACAAGCTATTAGCACAAAACAGGCATACTTTCAACCATCTCCTATGTTTTTCAACTTAGGACTGTCCATGGAGGCCACATGCCAAGTGACCCTCGACTGCAGAACCACGACTGTTGCTGTGTGCAACACAAGCACAGAAGAGGTACTGATCCCAAAAAACACACAGCTAGGATGGTTGATCTCTACTGATTTTCATGATTTTGAGCTAAGCATTCCATTTCTGGGAGGACTCCCAGAAAACTTGATCCCTAATCAACACACGGGGCAAGTCTTGTTCACGAAACCAACACAGGCCATAGCTCTTTTCTCCCCCACTGAGGCCGACCAGGACACTGTCCGCAGGTTCGGTTTCAACAAAGGAGACAGTCTATGCCCCCAAACTTACAGTGCACTACCCGTAAACAGGTTTCACGACACTGAAAGGGACTCAATGGAGCTCCCCAAAGAACAAGAACCCCTCTCAATTGCTTCACAGATTGACCAGGTGGTCGCCCAAGCCGACGCCCTGAAAACTGATGAAGAAAGGGACAGACTTCGCAAAGTTCTTTTAAAGTATGAGAAATCATTCTCAGCTGACTCGATGGATTGTGGGTTGACCACGCTCCACACAGTGAGCATCCCAACCCCGCCTAATGCTCCCCCTGCATTTGTCAGACAGTACAAGATTCCTCTGGCAGCACATCAACCTATCAGAGAAATCATTAATGACCTGTTAGAAAAAGGTATCATCCGATACTGTAACAGCACTTACTCTGCGCCTTTATGGCCGGTGTTAAAACCAAATGGTAAGTGGAGACTCACTATAGACTACCGAAAGCTAAACAAACAAGTTCCCTTATCCAGATGGCCTATGACGCAACTCCAACAGGAACTGCCCAAGGTCACCAATGGTAAGTACTTCTCGACCCTCGACGTCGCCTCTGGTTTTTGGACCATCCCTGTGCGCGCCGAGGACCAGTACAAACTAGCTTTCACTTTTGGTGGCCGTCAATACACCTTTAACAGGTGTCCCTTTGGCTACGCTAACTCACCTGCAGAGTTCAACATCTTCTTGAACAAAGCATGTCCAGACGCCCACGAGCGTGGAACACTGATCTACGTGGACGATGTCCTTTTGAGGCAGCCAACACTGGACTCACATTTGGCTGAGATCGACCACGTTCTGAATCAGCTGACAACTGCTGGTGCTAAGATATCACTGTCAAAATGCCAATGGTGCAGAACCAAAGTGGACTACGTTGGCCTACTTGTAGGTCCTGACGGAGTACAACCACAGCTGACTCGCACCCAAGGCCTTGACAATCTCAAAGTCCCCACCAATCTCAAAGAACTACAAAGTTTTCTTGGCGTGTGTAACTACTCGAACCAGTTCATAGAGAACTATGCAGACCTTGCAAAGCCACTGACTGAACTCCTAAAGAAAGACGTTCCATTCGTCTGGACTGATAAACAGCAACAGGCAATGGACGCTCTTATAAACAGGATCAAGTCAGCCCCTTGTTTAGTCTACCCAGACTACAACAAAGAGTTTTACTTGGAAGTGGGCTTCTCAGCTCATTGCATAAGTGCAGGTCTGTACCAGATACACGACAGAGACAAACGTGTAGTAGCCTACGCCAGCAAAACGATGGCAGGCCCCGAGTTGAGATTCTCAGACTGTGAGAAAGCTCTACTGACCACAGTGTGGGCAGTTAAACATTTCTCCAGCTACATTGGTGGACAGAAAATCATTGTGGAAACACAACACCAGCCAGTGACTTTTCTTAACAGTGAACGCATCAGAGATGGTGTGGTGACAAACTCACGTGTTGCAACGTGGCTCATGGCGCTTCAAAGTTTTAACCTAGACATACGTTATGGTCAAAACAAGAAGTCACATCTGGGGACAGACTTGGCACTCTGCCAAAAGTGTACACAAGATGTACCAGCGACCCAGCCGTTGGCTGAGGAAAAAACCCCTGTGACTGAAGACCCGAACCACCACTTCTTTGATGACAATATCTGCAAAGATATGACAACATTGTACGTGGATGGATCTTCATTCCTCCGCGACAAAATCTGTAGGGCAGGTGTTGGAGGGGTCCTCCTCCAAGACCAAGAACAGATTACCTTCAGCTACAAATTAGGCTCTCAGACTTCTCAGTACGCTGAGATTGCAGGAATC
>JBBPBX010023833.1:5114-40196 GCA_038048925.1 Garcialebias charrua
TGATTTTATTTGATTTTATCACTTGTTTTTATTGTTGTAGCACTTTGAGATTTTTATTAATGAAAAGTGCGGTATAAATTGAATTTATTATTATTATTATTATTATATTGCTTTTGTTTCTGGTCTTGACAGTATCCACTTGTCAACATCAGTACATGAAACAAGGTTTAAAGTGTGTGATGCACATCTCTGATGTGGTGGTAAAGTAATTACAGCATCATCATTATCACCACCAACACTTGTATTTCTCTCTTATGTTTGTCTATTGTTGATTGTTTAAGAAAATTTCTACTGTTACTGTTGTCATCATTCTTTAGTTTTTAGCAGGTCGCTCTTGTAAATGAGTCTCCAAGGCTCAATGAGATTAACCTGATGAAATAAATGTTGAATGAATTTGAAGGAATCATTCCTGAGAGATCCAATAATTTTGTGTCTTTTTATGATTTTTTTCTTGAATTAACTTTAACAGATTATTTTATAAAGTCATTAAAGTGAAAACAGGATTTCATGATAAGGCCAGCGCAGTTTATTTATTATTAATCTTCACTGATTTAAAGATGACACAGCTGTGGTGGGATGCATCACAAACAATGATGAGTCCAGCTACAGGCAGGAGGTGGAACATCTGGAGAGCTGGTGCAAAGAGAATAACCTTCACATGAATGTGAAGAAGACAAAGGAGATGATTGTGGACTTCAGAAGGAACAAACACACACCCCACTGAACATAAGTGGATCTGCAGTGGAAGTGGTCTCCAGCTACAAATACTTGGGTGTACACTTGAATGATAACCTCAGCTGGAGCAACAACACCACCAGCCTGATCAAGAAAGGTCATCAGAGACTCTACTTCCTCAGACGGCTGAGACGAGCTGGTCTGAGCAGCCCAGTTCTCACCTCCTTCTACAGGTGTGCAGTGGAGAGCATCCTGTGCTCCAGCATCAACGTGTGGCATGGAGGCTGCACAGTTGCAGAAAGAAAAGCTCTGCAGAGAGTGGTGAAGGCTGCACAGAAGATGTTGGAGTCAGTCTCCCCACCATCACAGACATCTACACCTCCAGATGCAGGAAGAGGGCCACCTGCATCATGAAAGACCCCACTCACCCAGCACACACACTTTTTGCCCCACTCCCCTCAGGACGGAGGTTGAGGAGCATCAAATGTAGAACCACTAGACTGAGGAACAGCTTCTACCCTGAGGCTGTTAGACTTGTGAATAAATAAATAATAAGAATAATCACTGTCACATCATGTTGCTACTGATCTGTTTTCTTGTTGCTATGTTCATTCGTGCCCATCTGCTCATACAGACTCATGTTCGTGCTGCTGTTTAGAGTAATGTTTTCTATGATATTAGTGCTTAGTGTATTTTTTTAGCTGATGCTTTTCTTAGTTCATATCTTAGATGTTATTACTGTTCTTATCTTACATTTTGTTGTTGGATTTAACTGGGACCATGTGTACATAATCTCGTTTCATCACATGTACCACAAGCGGTGCAAATGACAATAAATATTCTCTGACTCTGACTCTGACTGATTTTTTAAAAAGGCATTTTTGTCCATTACTTACCTTACCTCCCACATGAGTATTACTAAAGAAAGGCATCAGCTACCTGAATAGGTAAAGAAAATGGTTGGATGGATGGATGGATGGATGGATGATGGATGGATGGATGGATTTATGGATGGATGGATGGATGGATGGCACTGAACACTTGTGAACAAGGCACTCAGATATTTTAACTAATCTGCTTTCCACCTTTTTCTAGTTAAACTTGTGCCCCCTTTTCCATTAGTGCCTTTAATAACGGTACAGCAAGGTTCGACTCGGTTCGGTACACATTGTGCTTCAGTTATGCTTTCAGTATTAGTTCTAGTGGAGAGGTTCAAATTGGAATCACGCGCCTTACCAGCTGGTGGCAGTAATGCTGATGTTAAGACCCTGAAACAGGTTTCAGTACAGGGTGAGAATTTATTTTGAAGTTTCTGGTAAATTAAAAAGAATACATATTATTGAAATGATCAAATTAAACAATATTATATATAAAAACTACAATGCATCCATCCATCCATTATATTTTACCCGCTTCTTCCATTTTGGGTCACAGGGGTCGCGGGTGCCCATGTCCAGCAATTACAGTGTAAGGGGCGGGGTACACCCTGGACAGGTCGCAAGTCCATCACAGGGACACATATAGACAAACGACCATTCACACCAGAGATGCCCACAAGTCTCTGACCTCTGAACTCAAGTCCAAGTCAAGTCTCAAGTCTCTGAGGCAAAAGTCCAAGTCTCAAGTATCATGAGTGTAACAAGCACTCTCAGATCAATGCATGGTGTCCAGACTGCTTAGAAGAACACTACTTTCATATATGGTAATTAAACCATGCATTTCAATATAATTACTATTTAAGTATTAGTATATAGTATCAGCGCTGATTGTTTGGTATATTATTCATTCAACCGTTATTTAAACAGATAAGTCACATTGAACCTCGAAGACTCATTTACAAGTGAGATCTGTTGGACAGACAATAAATGTGGTGAAAAATGACACATAGGGTTTGGAGACAAAAAAAGCCTAACACATTTTTGACCTCTGTTTGAAGGTCAGAAATGTGGTAATGAAAAAAACTCTAGCACACAAGCACATAGTGATGCCGGCATTATGCAGAGGGCGGGGGGGGGACTCAAAAGTGGTTGAGAAGCCAGCTCATAAATCTGTGTACACTCATGGGGGGAGGGGGGAGCTGCCGAGGATGGCCAGAGGCCAGAGTCCTGAAATGATGACAGACTGTTTTTTTCAGCTGTGCTCCTCTGAAAAGTCCATGGAATTCCTCAGTAGCAGGTTTGGGAGTGGGGTGTGAGCATCAAGTTTACAAAACTTCTCAGGCGTGTTGAGATAAGACAGTCTATCAAGGCCAGTCATGGAGCCGAATGTCAGATAAACACGATTGTTTTGGGGACAGGCAGAACTTTAATGACATCTACCTTCAGTCTGTGTCTGTCCACTCTCTTCCAAAATTTCCAAATTAAAATGACCATACCAATTGAACGTGCCTGAGAAAATTCCCAGATCTAATCCATTCAGCCAAAAGTCTGGTTTCTCGACACATGAACCAAGCCATCATGTAAGGCAGGCAGCCTGACCAGGTCCAGATTTGCTGCTGACGTCTTCCTTTTGTGTTGATAGTCCAGGAACCAGCCAAATCCAAAAAGAAGGAACCAGTTATCATAAATCCAATTAAATATGAGTCCTTAAGATCCACAGGTGACAGCAGAGATAGACACATCATCAAGTCTTCCAAGTCGATGAGATATCCAGCTGTGTGCATGACAACAGGGCAAATTGGCTCGTCTACAGCCTGTCTTCTCTTTAAAGAAATGTTATCAGTTGTGTTGAGGGACCAACTGACCAAATTGACGTCCATAGTTATGATTTGGAAGATTTTGTAGAAGAGAGGCTCTCAGACAGTTTCACAGACAAGACAAGGCAAAAGCAAAGTGGAGGCCGAGAGGAGATGTCCCGCCATTGAGAAGAGCAAGTGTTGAATGTGATTATAAGTTTAAACAAGATATTTCTATGCAACATAAAACCATTTAGCAATTATTTTAAAGTTAATCTCTGTATTATGAAAAACATATTGATGTCCTGCAACAAAAACATACTTGTTGTTCATCTACATTCTATATGTTCATCAACTAAACAGCCTTGATTGTTAGTGTTTAATTTACTTCCCTAGTTTAGTAACACCACTGTCTTTTATTCTTTTTTTTGTTTAAACTTTAAGGAATATTTATCAACTTCAAGTGAATGTACTATACCAATTTAAGAACTGATGACAGAAAACTGCCCACAAAAATATCTAACAATAACAAATAATAAAATAAAAATATTAAAACACTAAATCACCCCAATAAGGTCAGAATGGTTATTCTCTGGTAATATGCTTCTAGATGTCTTCCAGCATCCTAAGACTTAGTTTAATTAACAAAGCGATTGCATTTCACAAAGATCAGGTTGGACAGAGTTGTTGCACTAAGCCAGGCACAGTGGGGCACAGTCCTCCGTGTCTGAATACCCTCTCCACTGGTGCACTCCTGGCAGGAACTGCAAGCACTCTCATAGCCACAAGAAAGAGCCTTGGAAATACTACCTTTGCGTGCCTTTACTAGAAATCTAGGCAGTCC
Source organism: Garcialebias charrua (assembly GCA_038048925.1). Lineage (NCBI taxonomy): Eukaryota > Metazoa > Chordata > Actinopteri > Cyprinodontiformes > Rivulidae > Garcialebias > Garcialebias charrua. The sequence continues at coordinate 9,308 of JBBPBX010023833.1, forward strand.
ACACTTACTTGATCAGCGGATACCTGGATGTATTGAATGAGCTCTGCTCTGACAGATGAGTCGTGTTCTTCGCTCATTTTGGTACATTTCTTCCGGTAGCCAGAAAACAGACGTGGAATTTTTGTAGGTGGTCCTCCTCCTGATCCTCTTCTCCATTACTCAGGTGGCTTGACTTTTTGAGCTTCAGCTACAAAAGAGATCTGTGAAAGAACATAAAAATCTTGGTTAACAACAATATGCTGAAATAAAATACACAGTGGTGATGGACAAATTATTAAATCACATGTGACTACAGTACATATGGGTCTATATAATATTTATTGACATTAGAATTGCATATTGTGTTTACAGTGCGTTTAGAAACTATATGTATACTTGCTTTAGCCAAAAGAGGCAGAATTATAGGTCTACCGTTAGTAATGCAGCCCTCATGTATGATAGATTCACTGATGGCCATCTGTCTGGGATGGCCCTGGCTGTATTCTTGCAAATGTCTTGTCTGAATGCAGAAAGAATCCATGCTGCTCTGTCCCTCTGCACTGGGCCTTTTCTTTACTTTGCTAAATTCATTGTATCTGTAGGAAAACAAAGACAAGGAAATTTAATGTGGATATTGATCAAAGTTATGACACTTCCTTTACATATAGATTGACAGAAAACTTCTAGCCCCTTGAAACTGGTGTAACAACAGCTTATTAAGTAATGTTATGTTATCTGGAACAGTTTACCATCAGCAATAAAAACATTGACTGATCTTAGAGTTTTTAATTCCCAGGTGAAAAAATGGTTGAAACAAAACCAAATCTGTGATCACTGAACCCCATGGGGACAGAGGAACAGCTGTGTGTGTGAGGGAACTGTTTAATCCATTTAAACTTAATTAAATTTTAATTTTATTTTAGCTGTTTTTATAGAAAAGTCCAACCAAGGACTGGTTTTGCAAATTAGCCTGTGGCTAGAAAACCTTTGTGCAAGACAACGGTTGCTTCGTTTTTAACATGTAACATTGTTTATTGTACTGTCCTTGATCAAATAAACTTGAATGAATGAATGAATGAAAAACTTTTAAAGTTTTCATAGTGAATAGCAAACTTGTCTGTAGTCCACATTAATCAACAGAGGACAGGTTCAGGTTTGGTTTATTTGTCATATGCAAAATCAACACAAGGTCAACATGCAATGAAATGCTTAGGACAAGAAGAACCATCTCGAGTCGCCTAAAAAATAAATATCAACAACAATAAATACCAAAACATGCAGCAAAAATAATAAAACATACTAAAACTACAACTAAAATACTAAAAGCAAAGTGCCAAAGCTGAAAAAGAAATGCATCTACAGTGTGGTTCAGTTAGCAGTGAGTTACTTTCAGTAGCATGGTTCTGCTCTGTTAGCAGCGTTAGCAGATCTTGTTAACAGGCCCCGCTAACAGCTTGACAATAATAACAACTGCAGCAGCATAGAAGCACAGCATAATCTTTAACCCTACAGTAACGATATATCTGTAAACAGGTTTGGAAACTAACAAGCAAAGATCATCTCAAATATTCAGGAAATACAAATAATCACGTTAGTGTCTCTTGGCTACAACAGCTAGCATTAGCCAAACAGACTTACCAACCTGTCCGGGTGTGTTTTCAGATGTTGTTGATCCAGCATCTTTTATCTTGATGCCACACACCTTGCAAGTTTTTTGTTTGGACTTTGTTTGAAGTCATTATAGCCAAATGCAATGAAACACGGTAGGGCAGTTTTTGGAACGCTCCCCCTTCATCACAACACTAAAAATGCCAGTACGGCAGTTAAATGCGCTGAAATAAAATAAACATTGTTCACGTGTTCTAAACACATTGGTATTGTTGGTTAAAATTTCACTCCTGTGCGCCCCCTACATTATTCCAACAGTTACAGGTCAGTGAGATATCATCCAATGCACCACATTTATTGTACATCATCAGTGAGCACTTCTAAGCACATTTCTGTTGTTACTTAACTTTTGACTCCAGTGCGCCCCCTACATAATTCAAACTGTTGTATGTCAATGATAGACCATCCAATCTGTTCCAGATTTATTGTGTGTAATCTGAGGACACTTCTAAACACATTGATATGGTTGTTTAACATTTGACTAAAGTGTGCCCCTACATTATTCCAACAGTTACAGATCAGTGATACATCAAAAGATCTGAACCAGATTTTGGGTACTTGAGCAATGAGCAATTCGAGAAAAATTGGTATTGTGGATTCTTGATATCACTTAAGCCCCGCCCACTCACAAGAAACTCACGATTATTGGGTGACTCTTCCAGCTTTGTCCTGTGTAACATAAAACTGAAACTGTATTCGCTAACTGTTGATCACCACACACGACATGATGAAAAGCCTAACGGAAGTGCTCATTAAACATTCGCCACACAACAGGAAATCCTCAAAACTCCTGTCTGGAAAGTCGCATTTCAGCCAAACTTGGAAGGCTTGCAGCTGGAATCGTACTGATATGGGGTGAGTGCACACTCTGGCGGATGCGTGCAGAAACAGAATGGGAGCGTTCACCATTGTGACCAGGAGGTGTTGCTGGAGCTCCTGAGTTCGCAGGTGATTTAGAAGATTTGGCAAATGTGCACCCTGGCAAACAGGTGCAGGATGGGCACGAGAGCATTTGAGATAGCGACCAGGCAGATTAGCTGGAGCTCACGCGGTCGCCACATTAAGGCCAGAGCAGCGCTTAGCTGCGAGGGCCTCAATGCTGCTGGCAGCTTTAATTGTGCTTTGTTTTGTGAATGTCCAGAGGACCAGACTTAAGAAATTCACAAGCTTCACAAAAAGCTTCAGTATGTACAAAACACAAAACAGTGCAGCCAGGTTTCTGATGAAGCAAAGGAAACATCACCCCAGTCCTTAAATCCCTCCACTGGCTTCCCATTTCACTCTGCATTGGATCCAAGTTTTCCTTACTCACCCACCAATCTATTCACGGCAATGCTCCATATTATCTTAAAGAACTGCTCACTGCTCAGACATCAACACGGTCCCTCTGCTTCACAAATTCCTACCAGCTCTTTTCCTCCCTGGACAAAACTGTGCACCATGGGCGACACCATGGGCGGCACCTTCGGAACAAGGTCCTTCGCTCTGCTGCTCCTCGTCTGTGGAACACCCTCCTTGACCATCTAAGGAAACCCCAGACTACAGAAGGTTTTAAGAAAGGACTGAATGTCAAGAATGTGTTTTTGGATTCTGAATAAGGCAGACACAGGAGTAAAAACAATAACAGTTTCATTTATATTGCAGCTGCAGAAGATGTCAGGATCCAACTGTGGTGACAGGTCCTCACAGGCTGAGGGAGAGAGACCCCACTATGACCCCACTCACTGTTTCACAAGCAGGCGAGGTGGGGGCCACCGGGTGGAGCTGGGCAGGATGATGTCACTGTAACTGGTGGGAAGGAAAACTGCAGAGGGAGGCCTTTAATGCTGTGGAAAGTGGGGCAATGTAGGGTCGTGGTCCAAAAGGGGTCAAACACAGGGAGTCAGTGGTCCAACAATTAATCCAAAAAGGGTGATCTGTGAATCGTGGTCGTAGAAGCAGAAGAGGAGGTCAGTACCATGATCAGAAAGGCAGAGCAGAACCAGACGAGGAGCAGGCAAAACTGTAAATCCACAAGACAAGGCGTGAGGTCAAAAATCCAAATACAGGGATGAAGAATCAGGCATGAACAAGAAGGCTGGATATCTGGGACCATGAGAAGTGTAATGATCTCGCACTGGTGGAGAGTGAGAATTGAGCTTTTAAAGGGTGCAGAGCAGCTAAACTAGATGAGAGCTGAACAGGTGAGTGGAATCAGGACTGATTGCTGTGAGAACCAAGGGAGGTGTGGCTTGGAAAGAGTAGGCTTGAGCTGGAGATGGGTGATAGGCATTACAAAGCAGTGGAAGAGAACCTATGGCAACAGGGGCTGAAAACAATAGCAGGAGGGAGTGAGTGTGAGACAGGTCCGATGGGGGAGTCAGCGGGGGCTGCTGACCATGACACTGAAGACCTTTTTATTTTAAATATTTTATAGTGTTCAATGATGTTTTTAATCCTGCTGGTTTTATATATATATATACTGTATATATTTTTTTTAGTCCATGTTTTATTATCTCTAGATGGTTTATATTGTAGCACTTTGATGTTGTAAAATGTAAAGTGCAGTACAAATTTAATAAATTGTTATTATTATTATTATTATTATTATTATTATTATTATTATTAATAATAATAAAAGCATTCAAAATATTAACTGTAAAGTCCTTTATTATGCAGTTGTATGCAGCACTTCAATTTGGACTGCTAAATTTGATCAGGCTGGAAAATGACTTTAACAGACTGCAAAGGTTGGAGAGCAATTCTTTAAAGATCTGGGGGTTTGACATACAGACAATGAGACACAGAAAAAGCATCATTCTTGCTCACTTATTAGCTGCACTGGCATTAGCCAAAGCCAAACAGTGGCATTATGGCCTTTATGATGACCAATTTGAAGACCCCTGAGGACCCCAGCTGTATCCAGGACCAGACGTATTGGCCCATGATGAGCTAAACCAATCGTATTTACACATTCACTTTCTGCCCATTCTGTAACAGCCAGCCAAACGCAAACGAATATGCATAATGGAGAAATAATGGAATCTTCTAATAATATGTTTGGGCCAGAGCGGAAAGCAAATGGATAGTGAGTAGGAGGTCTGGCTTTTCTAAATGACATGCCCCTGTGGCCTAACACGATTAGAATATAAACCATGAGAGTGCTGAGACCTTCTTCAGGGGTCGAGATGAAATATTGAGATTGCCGCCATGGCTTTTGCTCTCTTACCGGCTTCCTGTGACATTCCCTCACTCTGACACTTGTCTGCCAATCAAAGTGATGGACAGCAAACATGAAGAGAACAAAAAAACAGAGCCGCTGAACCAGTTTGTTTTGGTCGCATTGATGGTGAATGAGGCTGAGTGACACTTTGATGCCTGGAGACTTACTGTTTTATTGGAGTGATGTCAGTATATTTTAGCAGTAAAATCATGTGGTGGGAATCTTGTCAGTGTCTGATGTTTTGTGTAAAGGTTGCTGGTGTCCCTTTACCACCACAGAAATAAAAATAATAATTGTAGTCTAGTCTAAAATTGTTGTAATTTTTACACAAATATGTAAAAGTACTTGGCAAACTATATTTTCTTTTTGGGATTTTTTTTAATTTTTAGCTGTAGATATACAGTACTCAAAGTTGTGTTTTTCTTTCAGCTGCAACCTTCGGCAGACACCACCACACCGAGCAAACTTGCATGAAAGATTTGTCAATGTTTTACACCAAATGCCCTTCATGATTTAATCTGGGCTCAAAAATTAAACACTTGAAATTTCAGATTTGGGTAAGCAAAGTGTAAGTTATCTAAACTTACATTAAGAGGAGTCAAATAATGCTTGAAATTCCACGTGAAAAATCTAAAAACTTCTTCAACTACTTTGTAGAAAAGTAAAAAAAATATTGATTTTACTAGTGTAATGAAACTTTTTAAATATTATTGTGTGGTTATATGTGGTCTGAAATACAGAAGTCACCTCAAAAGTTTGGTGAAAACATGCTCTTCAATTATCAAAATTTTTGTCAATAGGGTTAGGGTTCTGTCAGACAGCTGTACTGCATCTTGACTCAACTTCACACAAAAAGTTTATTACTTGTAGATGTACACCCAATTATTACTCTCTGGTTTCATTAAAATGGGGTGACATGATGGTGCAGTTGGTAGCGCTGTTGCCGCTCAGCAAGAATGTTGCCAGAACTTTCTGGTGTTACAGTAGTTCAGTAGTAGACATCAATAACCCCTGTGGCCCAGAAAGGATGAAGCGAATAAAGATGATGGATGGATGATTTTAGAAAAAATCTACCCAGAAGTTAATCAGATATAACAGACACAAGAACACAAACACAGACAGGCAAAATCATTATTATCTGCCTTTAACAATATATATATTAAATCAAACATAAACACATTGTTAATATTAACCTCTGCCAGTTGTTCAATAAAGCAAACTGGACGAGGAGACCGTGGGCGATCTGGAGAGTAATCTGGACGAGTGTTTTGACAACGTCATGATGGGTAAACCACAGAAAAACACTGCACCACGGCCACACCAACATCTAAACGCATGCGTTCAGAGAGCTCAATCAAACAAAAGGGATGTTTTTTTCAAGTAGGAAGTCGGTCCCTGCAGATGTTCCTCTGATTTTATCCTCAAACGGTGTCCCTATTGAGTTTGTTGATTCCTATAAATATTTGGGTATCCTGGTCGATTCACATCTCTCTTTTAAACTTCACGTGGAAAACCTAGTAAAGAAACTGAAAGTTAAACTGGGTTTCTTTTTCAGAAACAGATCATGTCTAACACTGAATGTTAGGAAACGCCTTGTATCTGTGACTTTCCTTCCCTCCATTGATTACGGTGACATTCTCTACATGAATGCTCCTACAAGCACCCTGCAGATGTTGGATGTTGTCTACCACGGTGCCCTAAAATGGTAAATGGTAAATGGAGCTTATTTATATAGCTCCTTCCAGCCCCCTCTGAGGAGCCCCAAAGCGCTTTACAATACGAGCCATCTACCCATTCATACACACATTCATACACCGTTAGTGGTAGCCTGCCTTGTAGGGCGCTATCCAGACCTACCGGGAGCAACTCGGGGTTAAGTGTCTTGCCCAGGGACACAACGACACATGGTGGACGGATGCGGGACTCGAACCTCCGACCTTCCGATTGGGGGTCGACTGCCATTACCACTGTGCCACGGCCGCCCCGTGAGATTCTGAGATTCACTAAGATTCATAACTGGCTGTGATTATCGTACCCACCACTGCACCCTGTATTCACTGGTTAACTGGACATCATTAACTTCACACAGACTCTTCCACTGGTACATTTTCATCTTTAAATCACTTCTTGGTCTGCTGCCCTCATACATCTCCTCCTACATGTCTCTGTGTGAGTGCAGCTACAGCGTGCACTCTCAGGACATGATTACCTGCAGTGTTCCATCAGTGAGAACTGAACTTGGAAAAAGGACCTTCTCCTACTCTGTTCCTGCTTCCTGGAATATCTTACAAAAATATTTGAAGCTCTTGGCCCTGACCTCTCTAAATGGTTTTAAGAATCTTTTGGAATCCTGGCAAAAACCAATGCAGATATGTTCTTGTTTTTGATTTTGTACATCTACCTTGTGGTGTTTTGCTAGTTTTGATACTTTGCATTTCACTTTGTATTTCTCTCTTATGTTTTTCTGTTGTTTGTTGTTTAAGGAAATTCTATCATTGCTGTTCATCATTCTTTAGTTTGTAGCAGGTCGCTTTTGTAAATGAGCCCTCGAGGCTCACTGAGATTTACCTGACTAAATAAAGGTTGAATGGATGAATCAATCAGCACATCCCCATCTCCTGAGAAAAGCTTCACAGATGTCCTGGACTCTATGGACAAGAAGCTAACCAGATTAGATGCTCGACTCACCCTGGTGGAGGCTCTACACAAGGATTTCCAAGCACTGAGGGAGTCTCTGGAGTTCAGCCAAACTAAGGTGGCGTCACTCGCTGCTGAGAACTAAACTCTGCGGGATAACATCAAATAACTCACCGAGAAGATGACACAGATGTCCGGGGAAAACAGGAAAATCATAGAGTCCATCTTGGACCTACAAGCTCGGAGCATGCGGGACAATCTTGTCTTCTCGGGTATCCCAGAACGAGCAGAGGAGGATGCCGAAGTTATGATCCGTGAGTTTATCCAACATCAGCTGAAACTCCCAAGTGAGACGGTAAAAAATATCACCTTCCATCGCTTCCACCGGCTCGGAGGTAAGAAGCCCAATAACAAGCGACCTCGGCCAATTGTAGCTAAATTTGAGCATTAAAAACAAAAAGGGCAGGTCAGAAGTCGGGGCCGAGAGCTGCGTGGGACGGATTTCAGTTTAAACGATCAATTTCCTAAAGAGATCCTCAATTGGAGGAAGTTTTGTTCCCAATCAGGAAGAAATACATGTCTGAGGGTGTTAGAGCTACGGTGGCTGTAGATAAACTTTATGTTAACGGTCAGCTGTTCAGGGAATGGGACATCACTCCGTGGCTTTATTAAAAGGAACAACAGGTTAGTCTGGAGCAGGACTACTCAACTGACGGTCCGCGGGCCAAGTCAGACCCACAGGTGAGCTAAGTTCGGTCCAACAGTGGGTACATTTTTAAAAATAAAACTAGAGTTTTAACTATCCACCTTATTCCTGAGGGTGTCACTGTAGAAGCGATTATGGGACTTACTTCCGTTTTGACCCCGGAAGTAGAAGTTTTGCATTGGCTCCTCGTTGTTTACTTGCTGATCTACACACGTCGTTGAAGTTCTGTTTTCTGTTATTTCGAGCTAATATTGTCACGAAGATGTCACGAAGATGTCCTTGAGGAGCTCGGGTACCTGTTGCGCTGTTCGTGGCTGTGCGAATAATCAGACGAAGCTGAATTTGTGGCTGCAACTAGTGTGTGTTGAACATGCTCCGAAAACAAAAACCTGCATCCTTCTTTGTGGCTGGGCTACGAGAAACCACCTGAAAAAAGACTGTATCCTCCAGAGGATCGAGAACACCAGGTATGATTTAAGAGACAGCTTTTAGTGTTATGATTTTATGTAGTCAGTGATTAAATGATACTAATATTTTCGTTCATAACTGGCAAATAAACACACGCACCTATATATGTATGCTGTGTGTGTGTTTATTTATATATATATATATATATATATATATATATATATATATATATATATATATATATATATATATATATATATATATAGGTGTGTGTTGTGTTTATTTATATATACTGTATATATATATATCTAGGTGTGTGTGTGCGTTTATTTATATATATATATATGTGTGTGTGTTTAGTTATATATATAATCTAGGTGTGTGTGTGTTTGTGTGTGTTCATAAATGAACCCTAACGTTTGTATACTGTACTTTTACTTTCCTCCTTTCTGTTATATTTCTGCATAAGGTGAGTTCCAGGGATGGATGGATGACAGGGATGGATGGATGACGCTCCAGTTGGTCCAGAAGTTTGTGTGCAGTTATGTACCACAGCAACAAATGAGTGAAAATATAATTTCTATAAATAAATCTGCGTTTGAAGTACATTTGGTGTTGCTGTGTTTCACCTTCTTTATTTCAATAAGATACGTTGTTTAATGTCTAATGAGAAGTTCTACTGCAAATAAAAAAACTAGATGTGATTGTTTTTTTGGCAACTTACCAGTTTAGTTTTTTATTGACAAGTACAAAACTTAAAAACATGCATGTTGCTGTATGGTTCCTCCTCCAGGAGGAGATTGATAAAGTTCAGAATAAAAGCTATAATTATAAACTAAAAACATTTGAAACTGAATACAATATAATAAAATACAATATTGTAAAAATATAAGAAAGTATGTTAAATTCTACCCCAATCAAAAACCCTGGCTAAATAAGGATGTCCGCACCCTGTTGGCAGCCAGGGACACTGCTTTCAAGTCTAGAGATACTGAGGAGTTGAGAAAGTGCAGGAGAGAACTGGATGATGGCATAAAGAAGGCCAAAGCCGCGTATGCACAGAGGATCGAGGGTCAGTTCATCTCACATGATCCACGGAGCATGTGGCAGGGCATCAAATGCTTAACAGACTACAAGGGCAAAAGCAAACAATGCCCCAGGGACCCATCCCTGCCTGATGCCCTCAATAAGTTTTATGCACGTTTTGAAGATCCAAACAGACCAGCTAGCACCAGACTCACCTCATCACCAGACGAGGAGCACCTCAAAGTGACCGCAGCAGAAGTGAGAGGTAGTCTCAGAAGGATCAACCCTCATAAAGCTACGGGTCCAGACAACATCCCAGGGAAAGTTCTGAAGGAATGTGCGGACCAGCTCTGTGAGGTGCTGGCTGACGTCTTCACCACCTCACTTTCACTGGAGTCAGTTCCCACCTGCCTGAAGACTGCCACCATCATCCCAGTCCCAAAAAGCTCCACAGTGACTGGTCTGAATGACTATAGACCGGTGGCTCTCACCCCGATAGTCGCTAAATGTTTTGAGAAACTGGTCATGTCCCACATCAAGACAACCGTCAACATCAGCGAGGACCCTCATCAATATGCATACCGCGAGAACCGATCAACAGAGGACGCCATCTCCTCTGTGGTCCACACTGCTCTCACCCACCTGGATCAGAAGGACTCATACGTGCGTCTGCTCTTTGTGGACTTCACATCTGCCTTCAACACCATGATCCCCCAAACTCTGATAGACAAACTATCCACACTTGGACTAAGCCCCTCCATCTGTAACTGGGTACTAGACTTCTTAACAAACAGACCACAGTCCGTGAAGATCCACAACTTCTCCTCCTCCACCATCACCCTCAGCACTGGCTCTCCTCAAGGATGTGTGCTGAGCCCTCTTCTGTTCACTCTGCTCACATATGATTGTACAGCCACACATCCAGGCTGTCATATTGTTAAGTTTGCAGATGATACAGCTGTGGTGGGATGCATCACAGATAATGATGAATCCAGCTACAGACAGGAGGTGGAACATCTGGAGAGCTGGTGCAAAGAGAACAACCTTCACATGAATGTGAAGAAGACGAAGGAGATGATTGTGGACTTCAGAAGGAACAAACACACCCACACCCCACTGTATATAGGTGGATCTGCGGTGGAGGTGGTCTCCAGCTACAAGTACCTGGGTGTACACTTGAATGATAACCTCAGCTGGAGCAACAACACCACCAGCCTGATCAAGAAAGGACATCAAAGACTCTACTTCCTCAGACGGCTGAGACGAGCTGGTCTGAGAAGCTCAGTCCTCACCTCGTTCTACAGGTGTGCAGTGGAGAGCATCCTGTGCTCCAGCATCAACGTGTGGCATGGAGGCTGCACAGTTGCAGAGAGGAAAGCTCTACAGAGAGTGGTGAAGGCTGCACAGAAGTCTGTTGGAGTCAGTCTCCCCACCATCACAGACATTTACACCTCCAGATGCAGAAAAAGAGCCACCTGCATCATGAAAGACCTCACTCACCCAGCACACTCACTCTTTGCACCACTCCCCTCGGGACGGAGGTTGAGGAGCATCAAATGTAGAACCACTAGACTGAGGAACAGCTTCTACCCTGAGGCTGTCAGACTCATGAATAAATAAATAATAAGAATAAACACTGCAAAATGTCACATCATGTTGATACTGATCTGTTTCTTGTTGCTGCGTTCATCTGTGACCATCTGCTCATAATGACTCATGTTCGTGCTGCTGTTTATAATGATGTTTTTCTACTACATTAGGGCTTAGTGTATTACTAGCTGATGTCTCTCTTAGTTAATCCTAGATGTTATTATTGTTTTTCTCTTGCATTTGTTGTTGGATGTAACTGGGACCCTGTGTACATAATCTCGTTTTCAACACATGTACTACATGCGGTGCAAATGACAATAAATTCTCTCTGACTCTGACTCTGACTCTGAATATGAGAACTGTGGGTGATTTGATGTATTTTAATGAAAATGATTGGCTGCAGAATAAATACCAGAATAAATACCAGGTCAAATACACTCTTCAACAAGAAATGATGGGCAGTTTCTGATTTTAAACAAACTGGAACAGATTCCTAATCATGTGGGACCACTGGACGACCACTGGACGACCACTGGACGACCACTGGACGACCACTGGACGACCACTGGACGACCACTGGACGACCACTGGACGACCACTGGACGACCACTGGACGACCACTGGACGACTGGAGCAAGCAGCCAACCCCTCCGGAATCCAAGACGATGGAACTTGGCCCTTCACTCGTCTGTACCCTTAAAAAAAAAGAATAAACTGTCATGTTTGCATCACAAAGTCTAAAATAAGACCAAGTTTGCTACTACTTTATTCACATGAGAGTAACAGGGACCTACAATCAAAACAGTACAAACAATACAGTATGTATGTGCAGTATGTATGTATATACTGTATATACAGTGTGCATACAGTATACACATACACACAGTATATGTATGTACAGCAAATGTATTACACACACATGTAGTTATATTATTTATCCACAGATTTGTTTAGTAAATACTTTAACAGATGCTAACGCTACATGCTAAGCTAACCACAGTACACGGTGCTAAATCATGAAGAAAAAAACAACAACAGCTCCAACACAGAGAAAATTATACTCTCACATTGTTCTGAAATTGTTTCACAAAATGATTTATGTAGAATATTTTGTTTACCGGAGAAAACGTGATCTGAACACAACGTCTTCGAGAGCAGATCAGACAGAGGAGGGGCAGCTGTCAGCTCGTCCAATGGAGATAAATCCTTCACGTTTACTTATTTTTGGGATGAAGTGAAAACTGCACTTTGAACAAATGTCTACCCGACAGGAACACCCACTGACCCAACACGAAGTAACCATTGCAATTAATTAGAAATAAACAAAACAAAAAAACAAACGTGAAAAATACAGCCAGTAGACTGGGCTTTAACTGTTGCTCTCACTTCCGGCGGAAGTCGTTCCCATAATTCGCGCAAGGCATCATGGGGGCTAGGAATAAGGTGGATAAAACAAAGTTGTTTAATGATAAGAACTACTGATATATGATTCCTGAGCACTTGGCTTTCAGTAACTGTGGCCCCCTAGGCAGTTTAGTTGAGTAGCTCTGGTCTAACGCTTGTTACACTGGAGGTAAATTAACTGGCATTTGTAAATAAAATATAAAGCACAGTTCATGTGTCTGCACTGGTGAAGGTGAACGGTGTCACAGCTATTCTTTTTTTGTTTCGTTTTTGGTTGTTGTTGTTGTTTTTGTGATTTTGTTTTTTGCTTGTTTTTTCCTATATTTTCCTTTATTTTCTCCTTTGTGTTTGTCTATTACCACTGAAGGATTCTACAGCTGTGTTCAAATGACGAGGGGTCTCTAGCAGCAAAATAATTTATTGATACAGACACAGGTTACAGGAATAATCAGAGTAAAATAGCATTCAAATTGTCTTTGTGTGCACACAAAGTTTGAGGAGCAAGAAACAGACCTGTCCCGTTGAGGTTGTCTCCTGGAATGCTGAAATTTTCTAGGTGCCTTGCAAAATCATCTAAGTGCCCTGCATTATTATGGAGATGCTTTACTGCTTCTTCTGGTCCCTGATTGGTCAAGCCACTGATAAGCCTTGATTGCCCTGGCAATCAGATATTTATGCCCCTTGGCTGTCTCCTGAAGATCTGATGTTTTGTGGCTCTGTGTGTGCGTGACTCTTTGTTAAGTTAACTCAGTTAGAAAAGTTTAGACTAGTTAGAATGTGTCTGTGTACGTTTATATTTATGTTTAGTTGCACTAATTGATCTGTAGTGGATTATCACTATGTGTATGCTTTACATATAACGTGTATATTTAGTTATGTTTGTGAGTTTGTGTAACTTTGTGCATCTGCCCATCCTCCAGGGATTTCTACATGCCCAGAGCTTGGGACAAAGGGCTGTTACATGCCCAGACACATGTTTGCCTGCATTCTCCTTGTTTCACTAAGTCTACTTGTGTGTGATAATATATATATTCATTCATTCATTCATTCAACCTTATACAGGCTAGCCTCGTTATATATATTATATATATTATATATTAATATATAGAAAATGGATGGATGGATAATATATATATATATATATATATTGTTGTCTAAGCTACCGTAAGGCACGTAAAACATGATTGCATAAACACTTGAATATATAGCACATAAAAACAGTTGTGATTATACCATTGATTATAAAACACTTGTGAAATCGTTTCAATCATGACACAGACATTGTCACTGGCTACTGGCATGGATGACTCCAAACAGCTGTTTCATGTACGTACTCTCACTCTACTTGTGAGAACTTGTTCAGCCTTTGTCAGCTCCAGCGACCAGCAATTCAGATCCGGTAGCTGTGTCCCGTCTAGGATCCCCCAAATCCTGACTTCAATTGATTTCACTTTGTAGTTGCTGACAGTGACATCTATTTGTTGCTTGGACAGTTCTTTGTCAAGGTCTCTGCCTTGAAATATGGTTGAGAAAGTTCTTAGACAGTCTTGTGCTTGAATGACAGGTCTTTGCTCTTGTTCCATTGAGTGTCTTTGTATCATTTGTGTTATTGTAAAGCATCTTGAGTGAGAATTCCTTTAGCACTGCCTGTTAGGGCAGCAGTGGTGTTCTTAGAGCAGACCTGCTCATTACGTCGATCGCGATCGACCGGTCGATCGCGGAGGCATTACTGGTCGATCGCAGCGTGACATTATTATTTTTTTTTCCCGCAGCGTGACATTAAAAAAATTGTCAGCCAATCAAACATCCCGTTACTTGATTGACATGCAGGGCAACCAATCAGATGACAACTGAATCTTGAGTTGTATCCTCCCATCACTTGATTGACATACACGGCAACCAATCAGATGAGAGCTTTAGGTCATTACGCATGCAGTTTCTAAAAACAACGGCGCGAAGGTGAAACGCAGCGAAACATACCAAGCTAAAACAATCAGATTTCGGACTGTTCATGGAAAATACGACATGGACTTCCCACCCAAAAGCCAGGTGAGAAAGAGAAAGGTGGAGGAACTAAAATCCCTGTTCGGACAGCAGCAACTTCAAAGCGAAACGCCCCCACCATCTTCCGGGTGAGTGACGCTGTGATGTTTCTCTGCACGCTTAAACATACTGGTTGGGAGTTGACGTGGCTTTATTATTAAAATCATACGAGACACTTTTCATACAGCATAACCTCCTTGACTACTCTCTGTTCTCTGCACGTTTCCCTGTCCCGTAGCGCGAGCGTTTGCAAAACACACTTTCGCGCTGCGTTCAGGGACAGTCTGTAAAATACACCGCTGTAAATCTCCGTACCAAAAGAGCAATTTTTATGCCTTTGTTCACTAAATTAAACGTGTCCGGAGCCATAACAACCTGCTACAGCTGTGGTTATCAACTGGTGGCCTGTGGACCACTTTAGATTTGCTGGAGTTTTTTTTAGAGATGACATTATAAAGTTAAAAAAATATCTAATGATTTTTTAACATTTATTAATTAAAGTAAAAGACCAGATTCTTATAAAGAAGGGGGTGGGGATCAGTTTCTACCATCTTTTTTTTAAATAAATTTAAAAAAATCTATATTGCTGTCACCATCACCCCATTTGGTCCCTACGGGTTGGTGACCCCTGATTTATTACATGTGTTGTGCAATATTGGCTTATTCAGTTATGCAAGGTACATCAACATAGGTACATTGTACATAAAAAGAATCCTTAATACATTTGAAGATAATTATATGTTTTGCATTTTTGTATTGGGTAGATCTTTTAGAACAGACTACAAGGGCAAAAGCAAACAATGCCCCAGGGACCCATCCCTGCCTGATGCCCTCAATAAGTTTTATGCACGTTTTGATGATCCAAACAGACCAACTAGCACCAGACTCACCTCATCACCAGACGAGGAGCACCTCAAAGTGACCGCAGCAGAAGTGAGAGGCAGTCTCAGAAGGATCAACCCTCATAAAGCTACGGGTCCAGACAACATCCCAGGGAAAGTTCTGAAGGAATGTGCGGACCAGCTCTGTGAGGTGCTGGCTGACATCTTCACCACCTCACTTGCACTGGAGTCAGTTCCCACCTGCCTGAAGACCGCCACCATCATCCCAGTCCCAAAAAGCTCCACAGTGACTGGTCTGAATGACTACAGACCGGTGGCTCTCACCCCGATAGTCGCTAAATGTTTTGAGAAACTGGTCATGTCCCACATCAAGACAGCCGTCAACATCAACGAGGACCCTCATCAATATGCATATCGTGAGAACCGATCAACAGAGGACGCCATCTCCTCCGTGGTCCACACTGCTCTCACCCACCTGGATCAGAAGGACTCATACGTGCGTCTGCTCTTTGTGGACTTCACATCTGCCTTCAACACCATGATCCCCCAAACTCTGATAGACAAACTATCCACACTTGGACTAAGCCCCTCTATTTGTAACTGGGTCTTAGACTTCTTAACAGACAGACCACAGTCCGTGAAGATCCACAACTTCTCCTCCTCCACCATCACCCTCAGCACTGGCTCTCCTCAGGGATGTGTGCTGAGCCCTCTTCTGTTCACTCTGCTCACATATGATTGTATAGCCACACATCCAGGCTGTCATATTGTTAAGTTTGCAGATGATACAGCTGTGGTGGGATGCATCACAGATAATGATGAATCCAGCTACAGACAGGAGGTGGAACATCTGGAGAGCTGGTGCAAAGAGAACAACCTTCACATGAATGTGAAGAAGACGAAGGAGATGATTGTGGACTTCAGAAGGAACAAACACACCCACACCCCACTGTATATAGGTGGATCTGCGGTGGAGGTGGTCTCCAGCTACAAATACCTGGGTGTACACTTGAATGATAACCTCAGCTGGAGCAATAACACCACCAGCCTGATCAAGAAAGGTCATCAGAGACTCTACTTCCTCAGACGGCTGAGACGAGCCGGTCTGAGAAGCCCAGTCCTCACCTCGTTCTACAGGTGTGCAGTGGAGAGCGTCCTGTGCTCCAGCATCAACGTGTGGCATGGAGGCTGCACAGTTGCAGAGAGAAAAGCTCTGCAGAGAGTGGTGAAGGCTGCACAGAAGTCTGTGGGAGTCAGTCTCCCCACCATCACAGACATTTACACCTCCAGATGCAGAAAAAGAGCCACCTGCATCATGAAAGACCTCACTCACCCAGCACACTCACTCTTTGCACCACTCCCCTCGGGACGGAGGTTGAGGAGCATCAAATGTAGAACCACTAGACTGAGAAACAGCTTCTACCCTGAGGCTGTCAGACTCATGAATAAATAAATAATAAGAATAAACACTGCAAAAGGTCACATCATACTGATACTGTACTGATCTGTTTCTTGTTGCTGCGTTCATCTGTGACCATCTGCTCATGTTCGTGCTGCTGTTTATAATGATGTTTTTCTACTACATTAGGGCTTAGTGTATTACTAGCTGATGTGATGTCTCTCTTAGTTAATCCTAGATGTTATTATTGTATTTCTCTTGCATTTGTTGTTGGATGTAACTGGGACCCTGTGTACATAATCTCGTTTTCAACACATGTACTACATGCGGTGCAAATGACAATAAATTCTCTCTGACTCTGACTCTGACTCTTTTTGACTTGGTTTTTTAATAAGTAGCTCGCATGCTGAAAAAGTGTGAGCACCCCTGTCTTAGAGAGTCACAGTGAGCCAGTGCTAGTATCAACCTTACACATTCAATCTAATTCAATCAAACCGATAACCCCAGTTCCCATGATACCAAACGCAGGAGTTGCATGTGTTTTGGCAGAATCCTAGCTTACGGAAATTACCTCTCATGGTCTGTAAGAGGTCTGCCTGTCTCACCTCTCCCTTCCACCAACTGTGTGTTGTCAGGCTGTGCAAAAAGAAAAACAGTTAAAAAAACGCCAATTCAATAATAAACCGAATTTAAAAAATATATCAGTTCGCTCCTCCCCTATTGTCTCTATTAGCATTTGCCTCCAACAAAGGCATCTCTTTCATCTGGTTTGGACAACGGATCAAAAACCGTAAAATTACATAAGAGTGGAAGCATCAACTTATCTTAAAATCAATTTAACCTAAACCCAAAAATTTTGCCGGCCACATTTATATCAGAAACCTCATGTACTGCTTTCCAGAACACCTTATTAGTCTAACTGATGAATTGTCAATCTATTAAAATCCCTAAAATAAGCCTTTTCTGCTCTGTGGCTGAGCCTGAACCTCCACCACCTATATCATCCCTCTATAAATGTTGTTTCATATCACCCCACATTCCTGACTGTTCTTCTGTCACCTCCAAGTCCTTTCTGTAATGCTCTCTCTTCTAGGCCCTCATCCTACCTTCCATGTCTCCTCCAGCACCACCTCCTGTCCTCTGTCTCTATCTCCTGTCTTCTGTCTCTACTTCCTGTCTCCTGTCTTCTGTCTCAACTTCCTGTTTCCTGTCTTCTATCTCAACTTCCTTTTTCCTGTCTTCTGTCTTGAACACATTTCTCCCTCTCCTTCATACATTGGACCAGTGGTGGGCATATGAACACTAGAGAGCGCTAAAGCGCTAATCCGCTTACAGTGGACCTAAACTTTTTGTCAGCGTTTTTGTGGTTTGACTAACTTTTATAATTCATAAGCGGATTTGTGCTATTTTTATTTAAAATGCAGTACCGCTAATAACTAATTATCTATCAGTAAAAACCAATAAACTTATTTAGAGGCTCTTATTCTGGCTCTGTTGCTGCTAGTTTTACCTTTTTCCCCACCGTAAAGAGCAGAGAGGAGGGAGGGTTGGAGGGGGAGCAGAGCGGAGAACAGACTCGGATCTACCATGTAGGTAAATGATGCCGTTGCCTGGGGATCCCAATCAGCATGGGGCCCCGGCCCCGCCGCGCCCCGGCCAGTCACCTACATCCCTAACATTGATCCTGCTTGTTAATGTACATTTAACATAAAAATAATTATAGTTACGATGAAAACGATCATTAAATACGCAATAAAAAACGGTCGATTTCTTTATCCCCCTACTAAAAATGGACTATTCCATCTTGACATCTTCCGGGTCAGAGGTGAACTCAGGGGCTAATTCTGTGGCTAGCTGTTTGTGCTGGGTACTTGGATAAATCCGCAGAGAACCCCGCTGTTTCAAGCCAAATTAACGCGGCCGGAGGATTTTATTGTGTGTTTTGTGTCGACCATTCGACGGTGAGTCGTTAGTTTTATGTATTTTAGTTACTTTTCATTAAATCTGTTGACTACCTATAGAATCTTGACATCTTCCGGGTCAGAGGTGAACTGGACGCTGAACTCTGTGTCCAGCTGGTTGGTTGTGTTGGGTTACTAATGGATAAATCTGCAGAGAACCCCGCTGTTTCAAGCCAAATTAACGCGGCCGGAGGATTTTATTGTGTGTTTTGTGTCGACCATTCGACGGTGAGTCGTTAGTTTTATGTATTTGGGTTACTTTTATGTATAAATGCGGTGGCGACACACCCGTGTATTTGAGATTTAAAAGTGGTTTTAGGGATTAAAAGATCATTCTATTTTTTGTTGATTTCGTGGCCGAATAGAATATATGTACGTAAAGTATTAAATAAATCCTTTGATTTTTGTAATTTCATCCTTTTAGGATCATTTTTGTTACTTTTCAGTTGGCAGTGTAGTGCAAATATTGCATAACGCTGCCGGCTATATATAAATATATATATATATATATATAATATATAAATATATAAATAGCGGATTAGATTAGCTTCCCCTAATTTTCATAAGACATTTGTGCTTTTGAAATTGTGGACCTAAAAAAATTAATAAGCGTTTTAGAAATTGTGGAACTAATTTTTGGATTAACGTTGCCCAGCACTGCATTGGACCCTTCTCCTGACTTCACAATTTGTGTTAATAAACTGTTCAATTCTCTACATTTTGCAGTGTTTGATGCATGTATGATTTTAATTGCAGATTGTACCTTCATCAATTGTTGTAGATATTGTTGTGGCTGCTCCCGTTTTTCCCTAATGAGCGCCATATCTTGTTTCTCACAAATCATTCAATCAAATGCTTTATTTTCAAACATTCACAGAGTCACTGGGTCTTGTTTAAAAACACAGCTGAAAGTCTGAGGTAAAACCCACTGGAATCAGACTTACTTCTGTGTTAGTCAACACCCCCCTCTAGCGGACAAGATATGGAAGCTCCATACACAACTTAAATGAAGACATATTTAAACACACACTCTCTGAGTCCATACAAACAGTTAATAACAAATTAAAAACTCATAATTTGAATATAAATGAAACCTATCCCCCTTTTTGTTATTAATCACAAAGAAAAAATGAAAGAAATCAAATGCGAAACATTTAAAACGAATTAAACACGCGAGCCAATCACGTACCACCGCATGTAAAGTATGGGCGTGTTTTCCACTCTCAGACCTCCCACGGTCACGCCTCCCAGTGTCTAATTCCAAACTACGTCAGTTTGCAATCCTGATGCAGGGCACTCTGGGAGACGTAGTTTCATCTCACACGTGACTTCCGGTGAACCCACCACAATGGGCATTGGGTTTAATGGAGCGAACCTCGAAACAAGCTGTAGCAATACAGCTACTCACGAATGCATCGAACTCGTAAACGAGTCCTGAACAAACACATGTGAAACAAGCTGTATGGCCTAACCAGCTACTCAAAATCGAACATACCCAGAAACGTGATTCTAAGCGAGCAAATGAAACAAGTCCCTGCGACGTCCGCTACCAACGAGACGGAATGGATCCGTCCACATGAAACAAGCAGTCGCAAATGGCTACCCTCGACCCGAATTGAACACGTCCACCCCAGAAAAGTAAGTAATGAAAACCCAAACGCACAACAGACACGTAAATAATATAATCGAACGTGCGCGTACCCCACACACGCGCCTCGGCCCGAAGTCGAGCGACGTTTGCTGAGTTGGCCCGAACGCACACGAACCTCTGATTAGACCGGAACCCAGTGTCTGTAAAAGCCAGATAGTATATATCTAACTTAATAAGCAGTCTTTATCACGAAACTGCATTCGAGGACATGTGCAGATACAACTAAAATTTAGGTCTAGGGCCAAATCGACGTGTTCGGATTAAACCAACGGCCACGACTCACCTGTTAATTGCTGAAGGGCCCCTTGCACTCCTTCACGAAAGCAGTTCATCCAACCGTCCGTATCAGGGAGAGAGCCTCCTCGTCCACGTCGTGGTCACCATGCTGAAGTATTCTACAGCTGTGTTCAAATGACGAGGGATCTCTAGCAGCAAAATAATTTATTGATACAGACATTGTCTGTATCAATAAATAACATAGACACTGTCGGACTTTGTAATGAACAGACTTTTTAATCGCTCTAAAACACGTAAAATATCACAAAACACAGCGTTTAAACCGTTTCTGATGATATTTCATGCATAGAAACGAAACAAGCCAGACAATCTGTCAGAATTGTACGAACAGAAAAATGAAATCTGACGAACAGCAGTGAATCAGAACTGTCCTTACTGAATACGATGCAGGAATGGCCAATCACAACTCCTTATGTTGGACACGTAGCCGCATCGATAGAAATGATAGCATTAGCTTTATACCAACTTCCGGACTCTTTCCACTCAATAAAAACGCTTAGAAATGTGAGGATGGAACCATGGCACTACTATAAGGATGGAACCATGGCACCATCTAGTGGGCATTTGTTGTTCTTGTCTGTTGGTCCTGTCTGTTCCCCTTGTAATTTATTAGTTTCCCTCCTGATTTTATTTCTCCTAGTTGTAACCTCCAGTTTCTGTCATCCTAGTGTACTTCATGTTTCAGGTAGTTTCCCAGTTTTGCTTTTAGGTAAACCTTTAGTTTTAGCCTTTAGTTTTAGTCTCTGTTCTGTGTTTAGGTTAACCTCCAGTTTCTGTCTACTGTATTTAGTCTCTGTGTTTATTTACTATTAGTTTAACCGTTCTGTCTCTTAGTTGTAAACCTTCAGTTTAGTCTCTGTTTATTTTCTATTAGCTTAACCTCCAGTCTTCCTAGTTTACTTCATGTTTCAGGTTTTAGTCTTCCCAGTCCTGCTCTGTGTGTCTAGTTAATTGTCTCTAGTTAATTGTCCCCAGGTGTTTGTGATTTTGTCTTGTCTTGTCTGTGAGTGTGTATATAAGCCCTGTTCTGTGTCTCATTTAGTGCAGCCGCATCGTTTTGGTATTCCCCTGTGTTCCCTACTCATGTAAGTGTTTTTGCTACACAGACTGCCTTATAATTTTTGTCATTAAATACTCCTCCTTCTTTGAAACTCCTGGCTCCCTGTGAGAGTTCTTGTCTGCACTTGGGTTCTGTCATGCCTACAAAACCTGACAAGAAACAACACAAAAATTCTGTAACGTAGTGATTCACATCACAACAGGTTAAACCAAGCAGCACCCAGTAAAAACAACCATATAAACGTTACCTACACATACTTTTTCTGTATCAACAGCAACACGTCAGAGCTTAGCCGACCAGGTGAACCAAACCACGGTCTGAACCACCAGTTGCAGACAGAATATGCATTATTTTACCTGTTTAAGAACGTAACAACCACACCACAGCAACTTTCAGATGTTAACAAGAAACTTTTTGTAAGCACAATTTTGACGCGGCGGTAAAAACAGGGAATTGCACCCAGCCTGTGAGCCAGTCAGCTATGACAGTCGTTGGGAACCGATCCAATGGAGCCCAGATTCATCGAACCACATGGCAGTGACAATTCTTCACCAACAAAAACTTCAAACATTTAAAAATTGAGCAATGATGATTTCAACCCAAAGCACATCAAACATGCATGCCATGCAGTTTTCTGACAACTTGTAAGCCAAAATATATATTTTTAAGAGTGTGGAAGCTTTGGATAAAATTATGCCAACATGTACTGGATCCATAGACACAAAATATCACTTTAAAATCCTTTTTAGAGACATTTACTGGGCCAACATTATGTAGGGATATCGCAACGGTAAGTTTTGCTGACTGTACAATATTCCAGATGATAGAGTAGATTTTATCTGACACAAACTTACCATCAATATTAAAACGAGTTCTCTCTTTTTCAGGATTTAAACATGAACCTTTGTATGACCAAGTGATGATATGTAAAGACATGAAACGTCAATTTATGAACTGAATCATTTAATTAACTAATCATTAAATTACATCTCACATATGTACATGATTGGTTGATCAGGTTTCCTATAATTTACTTCAGCACAGATGAAATATGCGTCCGTAATTTTCATAGGAACAATAGAACACAAGTTATGGGTGTTATTAACTTATACTCTGCAGGCATTTAACTTAAGTTTAGTTAACTGGCAAAAGATATAAAGTTTCAGGGAAGAGAAAATGGAGGATGAGAGAAAATGGAGGATGAGGAGAGGTACTATCTTGATGTGTTTAACCAAGAAAACATGGCAGCTCTCCGGCCGATCTCGGCTACATGTTGGTACGACTTGGCAAAGCATTTGACGACTTTGTTACCTCGTGAAGATGGTCAGTCCCCAGTTGGTCCAATTGGTCAGTTCGTTTACCATTCTCAACGTCTGCCTCGACTCGAACCAAAGTAACGGCAGTTCCTGGTTTGAGTTTCAGAATAAAACTTTCCTTGGAGGAAAATTCCTTCAGATGGAGCTTTTACAGCTTGAAGTGAATTTATAACAGGTGTAGTGGACCTACCCAGGGTCAAACTAAGGTTTTTGAACTGTCCAGTGATGACCTTTACTGACCTCTCAGTAAAACAAGACATTTACTACAAATTATTCCATTAGTTGTAATCTGAGAACATAGTCACCAAAAGAGACTATTGGCTTCTTTAATTTTACTCTAATGTAATCAAAATAATAACATTTAGTCATTTTCATGATGTGTGCTTTTATGCTGTTATTCTGTAATGTGAAACATCACTGTGTCCACTGCTGTGTTAAAGTTGAAGGCTCGGGTCACAGAGGCCCAGCCGTTTTGTTTAGAAATGAATGAGACAGTTAATCTGTTGTTTTCTTGAGAACGGCTCCAACACCCTCTAAACAACTTCTCTCTGCTCTGACTCTCACCTTGAACACTGATAACGTTAAAGTGAAGTCTTTGATGTGTCTCTAACTCTGCTCGCTGGTCCATGGACCAATGGGAAAGTGACAACTCCTCTCATCTCAGATCTTCTACTAAGGGTTCTAAGTTTTTCCTAAAACAGTAGTTCCTGTGAGGAAAGAGAGATGTGAACTTGCTCTTCAAGCTGTGGGACGTTTGGTCAAAAGCTAAGGGCCTTCGTTCTCCAGTAAAGGCTGATAACATGCTTGTTATTAGTCCACTTAGAACCGAGCGTACCAGCTCAGAACTTGAATTAAATTCCTTTCTGGAATAAGTTATCTTGAAGTCAACCAGTAGCTGACATATTTTCTGATGATCGACGCGGATCCCAGGAGACGTTGAAACGTAAACGAGAACCGGCTCGGACGTGCTGGACCTGCAACGATTCTGTACGCCTGAAAGGCTGGTGTCATCTCTTTATCAGACTCGTCGTCAAAGGTAAAGAGCTGTTTACAAACGTACCTGGATTTCAGCAGAAATCTGATGGGAAGTGTCACTTCTGGTAACATGCTCAAGACAATTTCCTTTAAACCATCTCTCCTCCTATTTCCTTATCCCTCTCAATCTATCTGGTAACTATTTTTAAGCTAAGACTGAGCCACAGACTAAGTATAATGACATCCTGTATTTATGTCTGTTGTTACAATTTAAATGTGCTGACGTATTAAATTGAAAGAAAGTGAAATCATGTCAATCAAGTGTAATGGTGTTAATTTAGTTGATTTATTCTAAATAAATGGTAGTGTCTTTGGCACACCAAACTAAGTTAACGTGTCCATTGTCACTCTATGGCTTCTGTTTTACTTATCCATCATAAAGATCACAGAAATATTGGGTAAACGGAAAAAGAAAAGAATCCGTGAAATTACTATTCAATCTGAATAAGTAAATTAATTAAGGTAAAGAGGTCAGTAGTAATATTGACCTCCTAATATCCTTTACATCTGGGTGGCACCGTATGTGTTTAAAGACACAATATGGTGGTTACCCTCATGTTTGCTTCATCTGGTGGCCCGAGTACGTGTTTTCTGAAAGTTTATTGATAAATCTGTGATCCATCATGAACTTGAAACGTTATGTTGGCATGATTATTCCAATTTTTGGACTCTGAAGGTGATAATTTTTGGCTGAGGTGTTCAAGACAGGCAGATTCTGCATGTTTTTATCATTTGAAGCTGAGAGATTGTTATTGTTCAACTCTTTAACACGCTGTTGGAAGCTTTAGGTGAGGTATTGTCAGCCCGTGGTCTGTGGGGGTAGTGCTGGGCACCGCTAATTAAAAAATTTGTTCCACAATTTCTAAAACGCTTATTAATTTTTTTAGGTCCACAATTTCAAAAGCACAAATGTCTTATGAAAATTAGGGGAAGCTAATCTAATCCGCTATTTATATATTTCTATATTATATATATATATATATATATATATATATATATATATATATATATATATATATATATATTATATATATATATATATATATATATATATATATATATATATATATATATATATATATATATATATATATTTATATATAGCCGGCAGCGTTATCAATATTTGCACTACACTGCCAACTGAAAAGTAACAAAAATGATCCTAAAAGGATGAAATTACAAAAATCAAAGGATTTATTTAATACTTTACGTACATATATTCTATTCGGCCACGAAATTAACAAAAAATAGAATGATCTTTTAATCCCTAAAACCACGTTTAAATCTCAAATACACGGGTGTGTCGCCACCGCATTTATACATAAAAGTAACCCAAATACATGAAACTAACGACTCGCCGTCGAATGGTCGACACAAAACACACAATAAAATCATCCGGCCACGTTAATTTGGCTTGAAACAGCGGGGTTCTCTACGGATTTATCCATTAGTAACCCAAAACAACCAGCTGGACACAGAGTTCAGCGTCTATAGGTAGTCAACAGATTTAATGAAAAGTAACTAAAATACATAAAAATAACGACTCACCGTCAAATGGTCGACACAAAACCCTCAATAAACTCCTCCGGCCGCGTTAATTTGGCTTGAAACAGCGGGGTTCTCTACGGATTTATCCAAGTACCCAGCACAAACAGTAGCCACAGAATTAGCCCCCGAGTTCACCTCTGAGTGACCCGGAAGATGTCAAGATGGAATAGTCCATTTTTAGTAGGGGGATAAAGAAATCGACCGTTTTTTTATTGCGTATTTGATCGTTTTCATCGTAACTATAATTATTTTTATGTTAAATGTACATTAACAAGCAGGATCAATGCTAGTGATGTAGGTGACTGCACGGGGCAAGGCGGGGCCGAGGCCACTACTGAAATGGGACCCCCAGGCATTTACCTACATGGTAGATCCGAGTCTGTTCTCAGCTCTGCCCCCCTCCCCCTCACACCCTTCCTCCTCTCTGCTGTTTACGGTGGGGAAAAAGGAAAAACAAGTAGCATAAGAGCTTGTAAATAAGTTTATTGGTTTTTACTGATAGATAATTAGTTATTAGCGGTACTGCATTTTAAATAAAAATAGCACAAATCCGCTTATGAATTATAAAAGTTAGTCAATTCACAAAAACGCTGACAAAAAGTTTAGGTCCACTGTAAGCGGATTAGCGCTTTAGCGCTACCTAGCGTTCATTTGCCCACCACTGGTGGGGGGGTTCTGGTTCTGGTTCCGTCCAGTTCACGCACAGACTCCTGTACAAAGCTTTGTTGACCGCTGAGTCAAATTGCCTGAAAAGCTATTATTAACATCAACAAGATTGCTATGCTGGTATTTTTACATGTTAGAGCAGGTCAAAAAAGCATATTACTGTTAGAAAGTGTCGGATAGTGGTTCTGTTCAGACCAGAGTTTCTGCTCCATTAAAAAGTGGACCGGAACCGAACTTGACGCGCTCCGAGAGAGTCCGTGTTGTGTTGCAGTTGAAGTGCTTTGTTACTAAGCGTAGCTAAGTTGTGCCTGTTTTAATTGTGATTGCCATGTTTCAGAGTTTTAGGAAGTTAATTTGAAGCGTTTGAGTTGTTTAAGTGTCTGTAAAGTTGTGTTCTGTTGTGCTAAGGTAACGTTAAAGGCTACGTGTCCTACACGTTTGTTTATGAGCTGTGATTGGATAAAACGAGAGCTGTGAGCTGTCAATCACTCTCGTAGCGAGCGCTGATTCGCTGAAGTGGGGACGCACGCCGTTGCGTCCAGTACACTTTGTCGTCATTTCCGACACTGCATTGGTCAAAGGTATGAAAACTACTGTAGTATTAGGGAAGGGTCAGTTTTAATACTGACCTCTTTACCTTAATTAATTTACTTATTCAGATTGAATAGTAATTTCACGGATTCTTTTCTTTTTCAGTTTACCCAATATTTCTGTGATCTTTATGATGGATAAATAAACAGAGCTATAGAGTGACAATGGACATTGACTTAGTTTGGTATGCCAGGCGACACTACCATTTATTTAAAATAAATCAACTAAAATCAACACCATTACACTTGATTGACATGATTTCACTTTCTTTCAATTTAATACGTCAGCACACTTAAATTCAACACAACAGACTTCAATACTGGATGTTAACATATTTAGTCTGTGGGCTCTTTAGCTTAAAATAGTTTCCAGCTTAGAATTGAGGGAAAAGAGAGGAGGAAAGATTTAAGAAGAATTGGGAGGTTAAGAGAGGAAGTTTATCTTGCATTTATGAAACCAGATGACACTCTTCCGTACGCGTCCAGCTAAGATATCATCACACCTCCAGCAAGCAAACAGCGGCTCCTTTACCTTAAGACGTCCGCCTCGGTTCTGGTAAAGAGCTGTGATCAGCTTTGGACTGACGAGTCGTCGGTCCCGCAAGTCCAAGCTGGACTCCACACGTGTTTACCTTGTCGGTGTCGGTGATACTCGCTTTCGTCGGCAGAAGCCGTGGCAGTCGTGGCTTTTTGGCTCAAGATAATTTATTCCAGGAAGGAATAACAAAGTTTGAGCTTACGCTCATTCGAAGTGGACTCATAACAGCCTGTTATCAGTCCTTAGCTGAAGACGAAGGTCGTTAGCTCTTGACCAAACGTACCCCAGCTCTTTGGGAAAGGTTCACATCTCTTTGAAGTTCCCCCAAACTCTGAAGCGTTTCCGCAAAAGTTAGAACTTAAAAGAGAATTAGAGAGGAGAGAAACTTGTCTCTTTTTCATTGGTCCACTTGTTATCACTATTCAAGGTGAAATTCAGCGCAGAGAAGGAAATTGTTTAGGAAAAGTATCTGAGTGAGAGACTTTCAGACGCTAGATGAGAGTTTTAGCTTAAACTCGACAAAAACAATTTCAGTGTAAGTCAGTTTGACATTTTAGCTGAACTTTGACACCTTTTCACTTGCAGAAATGACACATTGTTTGATTACATTAGAATAAAATCAAAGATAGAAATAGTCTCTTTTGATGACTATATTCTCAGATTACAACTTTGGAAAACAAAGTCTTATAATCCACAGCGGTAATTCCACAGCAATAATTCCACAACGGTTAGTTTTGTTGATTGATCAGCAACAATTGTTTTCATAATCAGCATGTAGAGGGGATCCCTCGATTGACGCAGAGGAGGCGACCCTTGGATGGAGGTTGAAGACCAAGCGTTGGAGCTGCAGGTCCCCACATCGAAGGTTGTTGGCTGGTTGGTTTCCAGTCAGTGCCACTCTGGTTCTATGTGTCATGCAATTATGTGGTTTTTTAGGTGGGCTTATGATTGGGATTTTACATTAGGCCCTACCTATATGCACCTGGTATGTAAGCTATCATGGTTTAGATCAGCTACAATTACCAATTAAGGGGTGGATCAATTCTGTAAAATTAGATATAGGGATTTGTACCTATAAAATTTTGGAGGGCTTCTGTAACGAAGGCCTCTAATTCCAAACTATTCCTCCATTCATTACTTAGTTTAGGTTAAACTAAAATAGAAAAATGAAATATAGTTTGATCTAAATGTCTGTTGTCTTTTAGACGAACGACGTAGGATTTGGTATTCCTAATAAATTTTGAAGTCTATGGCGAGACTCATCAAAATGAATAGACAATCTAGAATAGAAACGATCGAATCGGTTCAATTTAGAAATTGTGAGACCAGTGTAGTTTATGGTACCTTGAGTAGCTTTAAACTACATTGACTCTTCGACGATTGAGATTTAACAAAACGAACTGCATGTTGGCATAGTTAAATCCATCTTATGCATTAATCAATGTTAATACAAAACCTTTTTGGCTGGGAGTGTTCAGAACCAAACAATATCTCAACTAATGACAACAGTAATGACTAAACAACAAGGAAACAACGTTTCACTGCTTCGACACACTCCTGTCGTCAGATTCCAAAGTGCAACACACAAGAAAAACAGGTCTCAACTTTATGACCGAGGTCAAATTAAATCTCGTGGATTTAAACGGTTGTTAAGGTTAGTTTTTTGTTGTGGGTTTTAGGCTTAGCGTTTCTAAGTTCAAATTGGACAATGCGACTTATAGGGTGGGAAATATGGTAGTTTAAACCTGATTAGTTTATTTACTAACTTGTGTTTGGACGACCTTATTATCCCATGAAGTCGGTGAGTTTGTGAGATCTTTGTCTTTTGTGGAGTCATTGAACGCCTTGTAAGGTTTGATCTGATTTCGATGTACCCATTTAGCAATTGGCTCTTTGCGGCCTTTGCTGATTTTGATTTCGTAGACGACTGAGGACACTTTGTCTGTTATCAGATGAGGTCCAGTCCACCTGGGCATTAGTTTGCGGGCGAGAGTTCCGGTCCCGGACTCTCCTTTCCCGGTTGTTGGGGCGAACGTATAGTACCAGACTCTGTCTCCCACTTGGAGTTCATTGTGAGAGGCCTTCTGGTCATAGTACGCCTTGCGTCCTTCAGCGGACCTTTCCAGGTTTTTCTGGGCGAAAGCAAAAGTGTTTCTGAGGTGTACATTCAAATCTTTCATGTATTGTTGTGTAGTGTAGGCTGTCGCCATGACGGCGTCGCCTGGTTGGTACAACAGGTGTAGAGGGAGAGTCATTTGTCGACCGGTCATCATCTCGAAGGGAGAGATGCCAGTTGATGTGTGTGGAGTGGCTCTTATGGCCATGAGGACCAGAGGGAGTTTCACATCCCAGTCCTTGTGATTTGCAGCCACGTATTTCTTCAAAATACTCACCACAGTTCTGTTTGCTCTCTCGACTTGGCCTGAAGCCTGTGGGTGGTAGCCGACATGAAAGTTGGCCTTGACGCCTAGCGTCTTCCACAGTTCTTTCATCACTTCACCTGTGAAGTGTGTACCTTGGTCTGAGTTCACCCGAAGGGGAAGTCCAAACCTTGAGAATATATGATTCATTAACAACATAGCAGTTGTTTGTGCTGTGTCGTTAGGAGCTGGTAGGCATTCTACCCATTTGGTAAATGCACAGGTTACCGTGAGAAAATATTTATTTCCTCTAGAGCTCTTAGTGAGTGGTCCAACCCAGTCGATCTGGAGGTCAGACCATGGGAATGCAATGCCTCTGCTTTGCAGTGGTGCTCTGTGAAGTGGTCTGGTTGGCTGAAACTGGCCACAGACCACGCACCCTTCAATGTAGTCCTTGACATCCTTTTTCATTCCAGGCCAATAGGCAATTTGTTTTAATGCCGTCAGCGTGGCTTTATCTCCTTTGTGTCCTGCGGACGGGAGATCATGGGCATGAACTAACATCACCCCCCTTTGGTCATGGGGAACCACGAACACAGGTGAGGACGTTGGTCCATGAGCGAAAGTTAGGATGCCCTTGATTAGTTTTAGCTGTTTGCGCAGCTGATAAAGGACTTTAAGGTCTGGATCGGTATCCAGTTCGTCTTTAGACGGAGTGTTTTTGTCTGGATCAATCAGGTACAGTATCATGGAGTTGATAGCAGGATCCGACTTCTGTAGTTGGATGATGTCAGGGTCAGTCAGTGCGGGTCGTACGGAGACTGCGTTGTCAGCAGGTTTGTCCGCGGCCTGTGCACGTGTGACTGCCATAACCTCAACAGCAGGTTGTGTTGACAGAGTCTTGATCAACCAGGAGGAGTCGAAGGACCATAGAGGACCTTCGTCGGCTCCTTCTTTGGCTAA
>JBBPBX010023834.1:0-40195 GCA_038048925.1 Garcialebias charrua
GCCGGTTCATCTTCATCGTCGGCTGGTTCATCCTCATCGTCGGCCGGTACTTCCTCGTCAGCCGGTACTTCCTCGTCGGCCGGAAAATACTTTCATCGTCGTCGGCCGGTAAACACATTTCATCGGCCGGTAAACTTCTCCCCAAGATGGTGTCCCAGAACATTTCGTCTCTCACAGTCCATAATTGCTTTCATCTCCGTTGAAGGTTAGCCGCGCCCATCGGCTACTTGAATCTATGACGCGTTTGTTCATGGTGCCAGTTAGCATTCAGTAGTTGCTCACCAAAACGCTCGTCTTTATGACTCCAATCTCCAAAAGATTCATTCGTCGTCCAGAGCTTCTCCGGGTTGTATCTTGAGCTCTTCCTGGAGTTCTCCTGGGCTTTAGCTGGGCTCTACTGTATCTGGGTTGTAGCTGGGTTCTGTCTGGGTTCTGCTGGGCTGGGCCCATAACCTGTCAGCAGGTAGCGTCACTCAGCGGAATCTGAGCGTGCATTTGTCCAGATAAACCGTCACCACGGAGGAATAAAAATGACCGGAGGAATAAAATGACCAAGAGTCAGCGTTCTGGTTTGCTCACCACAAAAGGAATGACTCCAAGGGTATTTTATTGTTTGACACGTCACCTTATATACACACATCCTCACGTGAACTTAATTACACACCGGAAGTACGTGTCCCTTCAAAATAAAACATGTCTTGACAAATGAAAGCATATTTGTTCCGCTCAACACAACTTGGTTAAGGTGTGTGTGTGGGGCAGCCAGAACACAAGAACTGCTGTGCTGAGAGTGTTTTTGTTCTAAACAGGTATGTGAGTTGTTTCAAAATAATAATAATTAATAATTTGTCACATTTGTCATCTGTGTATGTTTCCCATACTTGACAGACGAAATTGGTCTTCTGCCTTTAACCCAACCACCACCAGGTGGTGCAGCGAGCAGCGTAGTCGCGCTCGGGGAGCTGGAGAATTAGATGTGCACTCATAGACGCCCCAAGGTGTGTAGTGGCCGGGGCCGGGGCGCGAACCCGCGTCCTTCTGGTCCCAAGTCAAAAGCCCTGCCACTACACCATCTTGGCTCCAAAAGGTTATTTGGACGTTGAATTAATGTGTTTACTGTATTTGAAAATTGTAATTATTGGGAGAATTATTCTGTTTGGGCTTATTTTATTTGTTTTGAATGAATGTAGATTTTACTTTATTATTTGTGATCCTTAAATAATTTTGTTTGGTTTTAACATATTCCTGTGAGTTCGCGCTGAGCAGCGCTCAGGAGGTGTGTGTGTGTGTGTGTGTGTGGGGCAGCCAGAACACAAGAACTGCTGTGCTGAGTGTTTTTGTTCTAAACAGGAATAAACAGATCCAGACCTGATCCCAGTGTGATGACTTCCATTTCCTAAACTGCTACATAATCATGGGAAAACCAATTACACACTAACGCACCATCTGTGACGTAACACAGGGCAGAGCTCTGCTTGTCACAGTGCGCGCGTGTGAGCAGCTCACATGAAGCTTAAGGCCGAGATATAGCTCTGCGTACGGCCTGTACGCCGCTCTACGCACGCACGTTCACAAGCACAGCTCTGCGTTCGTTCTCGCGTGAAATGCTCGCGTTTTCGCTCAAAATTCTTAAGCAGCTGCGCGCAGAGCGTTTACCTACAGGACAAATTGAGGTCGCTGATTGCTCATTTGCTGACATGCCTACTGAATTGATTGACAGGTCGGGTGGGAGACAACAAAAAAAAAGCACGACCTGGCTGGCTGCAGCCGCTGCGGTGTTCTAAACTTTATATGTTAATAAAAAGTTCTAAAAAAATAAAAACAGGCTGGTCCTGCAACCTCACAGCCCACCAGGAAATCTGTAGAACCTTGCGCAGCCACGTAGGACCCGAGTTTAATTCGCTCGTGACAAATTCATTCATTTCTTATCATTAACCTCACGCAGACTCTTCCACTGGTACATTTTCATCTTTAAATCACTTCTTGGTCTGCTGCCCTCATACATCTCCTCCTACATGTCTTTGCGTGAGTGCAGCTACAGTGTGCGCTCTCAGGACATGATTACCTGCAGTGTTCCGTCAGTGAGGACTGAACTTGGAAAAAGGGCCTTCTCCTACTCCGCTCCTGCTTCATGGAATATCTTACAAAAAGATCTGAAGCTCTCGACCTTGACTTCTCTAAATGGTTTTCAGAATCTGTTGGAATCCTGGCAAAAACCAATGCAGATTTGTTCCTGTCTTTGATTTTATACGTCTACCTTATGTTTTGCTAGTTTTTTGATACTTTGTTAAAAAAAAGTATTTCTTTCTTTTGTTTTTTCTCTTTTTTGTTTTCTATTGTTTATTGTTTGTTTATTGTTTAAGGAAATTCTACCATTGCTGTTCATCGTTCTTTAGTTTTAGCAGGTCGCTTTCGTAAATGAGCCCATGAGGTTCAATAAGATTTACCTGACTAAATAAAGGTTGAATGAATTTCAGTCATGAAGTCAACGGAGGAGGAAGCGATCAAAAAAGAAAAGAAAAAGTAGCAAAAACATTATAAGGTAGATGTCTTCGATTTTGTACATCTACCTTATAATGTTTTTGCTAGTTTTTGCTTCTTTTTCTTTTGTTTATTGTTTAATGTAATTGTATCATTGCTGTTCATCATTCTTTAGTTTGTAGCAGGTCGCTTTCGTAAATGAGCCCTCGAGGCTCAATAAGATTTATCTGACTAAATAAAGGTTGAATGAAAGAATGATCACTTGACTTTTGGCAAAAAAACAAAAGAAAAGACCAGATCGGGGATGAAGAAGGGGACTTTAATACATTTGTGTCTCATACAAAACAGTCCGGCGCCGGGCAGTTTATTGTGAGACAACGCGCCTCGCGTACGCGGTTGTAAAATTTGAGCTTTGCGTGTACATGCCCTGCGGGGCTACGCTTGTGCCTCTGCGTACGTACGGCGTAGTGCGGCGTACGGCCGAACGCAGAGCTATATCTCGGCCTTTAGTCTGATAAAGCATCAGACCTAAATTAGATCCTGTTGTTTCTTGTTCCATCACCCAAACTATTTTCTGCTTCCCAAAATGAAGACAAATAGCTCAAATCTTCACATTGCTAAATTCGTTGCGTTTTAAATTGTCTGCTATTAAAGAGACCAGAGCCCTCTGCCTCTGAATACGTCACAGATGGTGTGTTCGCGTGTAATCAGTTTTCCCATGATTAAACACGGCTTGAAGTTCAAAATCACTTTTAAAGCAAAATTAAAGTGATTTATCATTTTGTTTGCAAAAACAAACATATTTAAATGTTAAAATATATATATTTTGAGCAATATTATGAATAGTAAAAAAATCATGTCAGTGGACCTTTAAAATCCAGCCAGAACCTTGTTGGTGAAAACAAAAAGCTTGTTATCGAGGTGCAATTTAGATTCCTTGAGCTGAATTTTAGTGGCGCTGTATCGCTAAGACATACACTTTAAAAAAAGTCTAATTCCCATTTTTGTTTCACTGTCTGACATTAAATCTGACTAAACCATAGGTCAGTTAGGATTCTTAAAATTATTTCTATTTGTTAAATACCCAAAAACGAGAAAAATGAAATGTATTATTTTAGATAATTAGTTCATTAGTTTTTTCAAATTCACAAGTAACCATCCATTTTCTTTGTATTTGGTAACATTGCCTCTAAACTTGATTGTATCAAACAGTTTGGATTTCCTTCTATGAGTTTACAACATTAGTTTGTTGTAATTTTGTCTCATGTCCTGATAGAACTGAGTCAGGTTTGTAGACTACCTTGTTTGCTCATCATATTTTAACTAGGGGTGGACCGATAAATCAGCCGTCCGATTTCCTTAACTTTCTTGCTAATTATCAGTGTATGTAAAGTTTTGACCACAACTGTTAGAAGGTTATTAAAAGTTATTAAAGTTATTTCACATCAATTCTGAATCAGTGCAGGGAGGTTAATCTGATGTAATCTGATCACATTTCTTGCTTCTTGTTAGAAGTCTGTAGCTACAGGTAAGTTCTGTTCAGTCTGGACTCGTTTATTATGGAGACAAGTAAAAAGTATCTTAGAGTAATGAATGTTTGTGGAAATACATACTTTTTTTTTCTTCTTTCGGCTTCTCCCTTCGTCAGGGGTCGCCACAGTGAACTGAGTCGCACTAAGACTTGGCAATTGTTTTTTACGCCGGATGCCCTTCCTGACTCAACCACAGACCACTAAGCTACCACAGCCCTCTGTGTGGAGCAGAGAGCTGCTATCTAGAACACCCGGAGGAGCAGATGGTGTGGGTTAAGGGCCTTGCTCAAGGGCCCAGAGTAGAGCATATGAGGGTGGAGACAGGTGTGACTGCTTCACTTATCCCACCCACATTTTTGATGTTGTTGGTACCGGGGCTTGAACCGGCGATCTTCCGATCACAAGCTCACCTTCTCTAACCTCTGCACCAACACTCCCCTCAGAAATACATACCGGGTACTTCTAATATGGTCATATCTTTGCATTTTCTCACAGCTGATACAAAAGCTAAAACAAGTTTAGAAGACTCTGCAACATGTTTAATTTGTTCTTTAAAGAACCGACTGAAAGCTCTACATTTTTTACCATCTTCCAGGAGTCAGCCATAAGGACTTGTGTTTTTTTTAATGGATTTAGTTTCAGGACATTTTTCTGACGTCCAGCATTAGATGTTGTTTTGAGCTGATCAGTGAACTCTGTGATAACACCAAACCAGTGATGTTTGTGTGAATATAAAGTTATAACTGTCCTCATTGTTCATGTATTTCAGTGTTCCCTGCAGATGTTCAGCAGACAGTGCTGAATCAGCACTGCTGATTAAAGAAGAAGCTCCTGAAGAATGGAGTTCTAGTGTGGACCAGAAGGACCCAGAGACCCTCACCTTAAAGGCAGAAGAGGAGGAACTGAGGACCAGTCTGGATGTAGAGCAGCTCGGTGTGAAGGAGGAGACTGATGACACCAGGTTCTCCTTCACTGCAGTTCCTTTGAAGAGTGAGGATGATGAAGAGAAACCTCTGTTCTCTCATCTTCATCAGCACCAAGTGGAAGATGAAGATCTTCCAACCAGCAGCTCAGCTGACCAGATGAAAGCAGCAACTGGTGGAGAAGATTGCGTTCAACTCTACAGATCAGGTTTGTGTGTTGGGATCATTGTCAACGTTTGTAAAAGTTTAACTATTTTTGGGTTTGTAGCCAAACTTACTAAATGATTAATCAATGACAGGGTTGCAACAAGACAGCAGCAGATGTTGGGGCCCTTTTTAGTGTATGAACATTTAATGTTACTTGTTTACTTTATAAAAGATGCAATTAAAACCCTAAACCTTCATAATTTTATAGGCTGTTCCCATCAGGGCTGCCAACTACAAAACATCATTTACACATCTGGGGTCTCTTGTACAAAGACATGCTTGGATTTTCCATTTAAACTGTGCATTTGCCTAAATCAAGAAAACAGATTACACACACACAAAACATTAGATGTATGAAACTGTGTGTGCACAAAAACAAGTAGAACTGAGTTCACATGAGACCACTTTCTTCTTTTGGCTTTTATCTCACAAGGGGTAAACACAGCAAGACATCCTCCTCCATCTCACTCTGTCCTCTGCATCCTCTGTCCTCACTCCAACTACCTCCATGTCCTCTCTAACTGCATCATTATATCTCCTCTTTGGTCTTGCCCTTTGTAGTTTTCCTGGCATTCTTCTACCATTATACCCACTGTCCCTCCTCTGGACATGTCCAAACCATCTCAGTCTGGCCTCTCTAACTTTATCTCCCAACATGTGCTGTACCTCTGATGATCTCATTCCTGATCTTATCCATCCTTGTCACTCCTAAGGAGAACCAACATCTTCTTTTCTGCCACTTCCAGTTCATTCTCTTGTGTTTTTGTCAATGACACTGTCTCCAGACCATACAACATAGCTGGTCTCACCACTTTCTTGTAAACTTTTCCTTTGACCTTTGCTGACACTCTTTTGTCGCAAATCATTCCTGAAACTTTCCTGCATCCACTCCATCCTACCAAGGGTTGGGCATTGTTTGAATATGAACGATTCTGGTTCCGATTCCTCATTTTGATTCTGGTTCCTATCTGTTATCGGTTCAGATTTCTTTTAGACAAGGGGTTTACAAAAGTTGTTTTTAAAAGAGCTACTGTAGTTAGCCAGAGTTCTTTCTGGGTCAAATAATTTAAACTTCTATTTGAATTTGAATTCTATGAACTTTTTACTTTTTTATTAACTTTACAATGAATTTCTTACAGTGTTATTTTCAACCAGTATATAAATACTTTATCAAACTTATGAACTTTTAATATTAATGTGAAGAATTTTCTTTTTACAGGAAGGAATACACTTTCACGATACTTTTATTTTTTTTAAACCTCATGAAAATACAGTATATTTCCACTGTAATAATATAGGACTTAAGGGCCACCATTAATATAATATGGGCGAATATTAGCCGTTAGTGTAAATAGACACTTACGGGGTCAGTTTACTGACTTACCTATATTTTAGATGCAAGGTTTGAGCAGGTCTCATCTGCACAAATCTACCACCAATTCACGAGTTCACTCTTTTTCCGGTATTAAATTGCTTTGAACGATGTGATTAGACAAAAATGTAACTTCACGAGAGACTTCAACTTATGTTGATCCACCAAAAGATAGACCTTTTATTGAAACAATCATGAACGTACATTAAACATTTGTATCGATATTAGCTCTGATTTAATAACTACTTTGACAAGAATTCAAATTAAAAACAAACACAGTTAGGGTCTAACTCCTGTTGGCACATTTACTTGAAGTTTACTGGCTTAGGGAAAAAGAAGAAATAGGAGGAGGAAGAATGAAAGATAAGTTAACCGAAGTTAATTATTTTGAAACAAACAGGGTGGCACCTTTCCCAAACAGGTCCAGCTGTACTTCCGACACGTTCAGCATACAATCAAAGCCTCTTTTACCTGGTGACGACACGTCCCTTGGAGATAAGGGCTGAGAAGTTTGTGGAAACAAACGGACTATGTGGTCCAGCTCACGTCCAGTCGACTTCCATGCGTGTATGGCTGATTCAGACGAGCGGGGAGTACGCCTTCACCGGCAGAAACAGGCCCACGTCCTGACTGAGCTTTCAAAATAAAACTCCTGGAAACAAATTATTTCAGAACTGAGTGAAAGAGTCACAGTAGGCTTTACTGTGACCCTGCTGAGAACTCAAGTCTAATTGACATATGACCACAACGTTTCCAGCTTTTCCAGAGGAGAAAAACCCATGTTGAGAAAGTTCTCCCCTTCGACACTAAAGTCAAAATGGAAGTAAGACTTTATAAGGAGGGTGGAGTCTGCCCACCTCCTGAATGGCTATTGGTTGGTTTAACAAAATAAAATAATGAGTTTCAGCTCCCACAGTCGTACGATCTCTGAAGGACAGTAGGAAAACTTGTTTATAGAATTGGCCAGATGGCCGCTTGTTGGTACAGAGAATATTATGGCTAGCTTGACAGACAACACACAAGGAAGTTGCAAGTTAAAAGTTTACCCTGAACTGTGCCATAATATTAAATCTTGCTTGTTCTACAGAAATAAACCAGCAGAAGGGTCAAACTCATGCAAGTAACAGATCATCATTAAATGACAAAAGTATACTGTAGATCATTTCTGAATTAACACACATTATAAGAAAGTTCTTTCTGATTGATTGGTGTCCATTAATTCAAAATAATTGTAACAAAAATAGTGTCCACTTGTCTCCTTGAGAGCTCAAGAAAAGTAACACTCAGAGTTTCAGAGAGATGTGAAGAGGCTTAAATCCCATAACGGACATGAGAGTGCTGTATTGCTACAGTCCCCCTTTTTGGAAATCATCGCCTGTCCTTGGAGATGAGTT
The DNA here is from genome assembly GCA_038048925.1 of Garcialebias charrua. Classification (NCBI taxonomy): domain Eukaryota; kingdom Metazoa; phylum Chordata; class Actinopteri; order Cyprinodontiformes; family Rivulidae; genus Garcialebias; species Garcialebias charrua. The sequence goes on from JBBPBX010023834.1 coordinate 7,910, forward strand.
CCAACACGGAAGGATACCACCGAATGTCTCTGACCTCTATGTAATCCAGCAAGTGGAGAAAAAAATCAAAATTATACTCCCATAATGTTTTTGGAAATTCCATACTGTTTGTAAATAATCCCATTGCGGTAAGCTTTCAATCCTTTGGAAACATAGTCTGTTAACCCTTGGAAAACTGAGTCTGTGATCCCTTGGAAACAAAGTCTTATAATCCACAGCGGTAATTCCACAACGATTGGGGTTATTGATTTCATCAGCAAGAATGGATTTTAATCAGCATGTAGAGGGGATCCCTCGATTGACGCAGAGGAGGCAGCCCTTGGATGAAGGTTGAAGACCCACGTTGGAGCAGCAGGTCCCCACATTGAAGGTTGCAGGCTGGATGGCTTCCAGTCGGTGCCACCCTGGTTCAATGTGTCATGCAATTATGTGGTTTTAGGTGGGCTTATGATTGGGATGTTACATTAGGCCCTACCTATATGCACCTGGTATGTAAGCTATCATGGATTAGATCAGCTAAAATTACCAATTAAGGGGTGGATCAATGCTGTAAAAATCAGATATAGGGATCTATACCTATAGAATTTTTGGAGGGCTTCTGTAACGAAGGCCTCTTCTTTCAAACTATTCCTCCATTCATTACTTAGTTTAGGTTAAACTAAAATAGAAAAATGTAACATAGTTTGGTCTAAATGTCTGTTGGCCTTTTAGACGAACGACGCAAGATTTGGTATTCCCTATAAATTTTGAAGTCTATGGTGAGACTCATCAAAATGAATAGATCTAGAATAGAAACGATCAAATCGGTCCTACCTAAATGATTGGGAGATCAGTGTAGCTTATAGTACCTTAAGTAGTATTAATCTACAATGACTCTTCAAAGATAGAGATCTTTAATAAAATGAACAGCATGTTGGCATAGTTAAATCCATTTAAGTCTTCAACTAACATTAATCAAAACCTCTTTTGGCTAGGAGTGTTCAGAAAACAATAACAACTACAATAACAACAAAAGTAGCAATCAAGCCACTAAAAACAACGTTTCAATACATCAAACTCACTCTGGTTGTCAGATTACAAATGGGTGTTCTGTCCAGTTTGCCTGCCTCTCGGGTTAGGTTTCTGACGGTCTGAAGTACCTTGTTGGGTCTCATAACAATCCAATCGAGCCTCAACAGATTGGACGCGATGGAGTAGGTGCACGATCATCCCGCACATTACGAAAGAGAGGATCATTACCACAACTGAATTGAGCGAGTCATGCTAGACCATGCGTAAGTGATAGGCTGAAATGGTATCGTAGTGTCGGACTTCAGCGTCCTGAGAACTTTATCAATCGGTTCGACGTCGACGACTTTAGTTCCTTTGAAACGGAGTTGTTAAATTGTTTTAGGGTCTATCTCTAAACTCATAATAATAATAATAATAATAATACACTTTATTTGTATAGCACATTTCTACAATGCCTTGCATTGACCAAGGTGCTTAACAGGATAAAAAGATGAATAAACTGGAACAATAAATCAATGAAAATAGAATAAGAAACAACAGCAATAAAAGAAGGCAATGGAAATAAAAATGCTACATACTAAAATACCAAAAGTAATAAAAGTTACACACTGAAAGCTTTTTTGAACAAGTGGGTCTTCAGTCTGGTTTTAAACAGAGTCAGATCAGAGGTGGCACGCAGCTCAAGGGGGAGACTGTTCCAGGCTTTTGGGCCGGCAACAGAAAATGACCGGTCTCCCCATTGTTTGTACCTTGAGCGAGGCACCTCCAGCAGGTGTTGACTGGCAGATCGTAAAGCTCTGCCGGGCTGGTGGACTTCCAAAAGTTCTGAGATGTAGAGAGGTGCAAGTCCATTCAGAGCTTTGAAAACAAACAGCAGCAGCTTGAACTGTATCCTGAACTGAACCGGGAGCCAGTGTAGAGAGGACAGGACAGGAGTGATGTGTTCATATTTTCGTGTGTTGGTCAAAAAGCGCGCGGCAGAGTTCTGTACAAGCTGTAAACGGGAGATGGAGGATTGATTAATACCAACATACAAAGCATTACAATAATCAAGTCTGGAGGTCACAAAGGCATGGATGGCCTTCTCCAGATCACCACGGCTGAGAAATGACTTTACTTTAGAGAGCAGACGGAGCTGGAAAAAGCTGGTCTTGACAACAGAACTGATCTGTTTATCAAGCTTTAAGTTGGAGTCAAGCTGCACTCCAAGATTTCTGACCACCGGGTTGAAGTGGGGGAGGGGAAAACCAAAACTGGGACTGGGAAGGATGTTGCTGGTGTCATCAGGTGCACCAAATAAAATGCATTCAGTTTTATCTGTGTTTAGGTGGAGGAAGTTTTGAGAGAGCCAGTGCTTAATGTCATTTAAGCAGTTGACAAGAGTGTTTGAACTGAGTGAGGGGTTGGGAGTGACTGGCAGATAGATTTGTAAATCGTCTGCATACATGTGAAAAGACAGGTTATGACGTGCAATGATTGATCCTAATGGCAGCATGTAAAGAGAGAAGAGGACTGGCCCTAGAATAGATCCCTGTGGTACGCCAGAGGTCAGAGGGGTTGATGAAGAGGAGGACAGATCACCTATCATGACAGAAAAAGTTCTCCCAGACAGGTAAGATTTGAACCACTCAAGCACAGCTCCCTGGAGGCCAACCTGCTGAGACAAACGGTTGATTAGTACCTGATGGTCGACGGTGTCAAAAGCTGCTGAGAGGTCTAACATCACCAGCAGAGCAGGGTTTTTTGCATCCAGAGACAGAAGAATGTCATTCTGCACTTTGAGCAGTGCAGATTCAGTACTGTGACGAGCTCGAAAACCTGACTGAAATTTTTCAAACAGGTTGTTGAGCTCTAGAAAAGATTGAAGTTGAATAAAAACAATCTTTTCTAGGACCTTTGATAAAAATGACAGATGGGAAACTGGCCTGAAATTAGAGAGAGCTGTAGGATCTAGGCCTGGTTTTTTGAGAAGAGGCCTGACCACAGCATGTTTGAAAGCAGATGGCACAAAACCTGAAGATAGACAGCTGTTAATAAATGACAAAACACAAGGACCAATTACATCAAAAGAATGTTTGAATATTTTTGATGGAATGATGTCCAGAGAACAGTTTAGTTGGTTTCATCTGCTGAACCACCTTGATGAGGTGAGGCAATGAAACCAGGTCGAACTGGTCAAAAACAGCAGTGGTTATTGCAGATGCACATGACTGGATGGTGTTGGATGGACTGACAATGTTCTGCCTGATAGAGTCTATTTTGTTGACAAAATAGCTCTGAAAGTCATCACAGGTAGACTGTGTGGCAATTTTCAGAACATTGACAGATGGATTGATAACAGACTGGAGTGTGTTGAATAGCGTCTTCGGACGGTTGAGCTGGTAGTGATTAATTTGGAGAGGTACTGTGACTTGGCCTGCTTCATAGCATTTTGATAATCACAGAGACAGTCTCTCAGTATTCCCTGGGACACATGAAGCCGGTCGCGCCTCCATTTTCGCTCTGCTTTCCTGCAGAGTTGTCGAAGAGCTCGCGTCGTTTCGTTTAGCCATGGTGATGGTCTGTTTTTTGAAGATGCCTGTTTGAGAGGAGCGATGGAATCCAAGATCGTTGTGCAAGTGTGATGGAAGGAGGTGATGAAGTCCTCAGGATGTAGAGATGGGTCCAGGCTGACAGCAGCGCAAAAGTTAGTGCTCTTAAAGGCATCAGTGAACTGACTTGGGGTGGATGGGGTGATGGAGCGGCAGATACGTGCTGGGAGAATAGCTTTCAGTGCAGGAGAGGTGAAAAATTCAAATAATATGGGAAAATGGTCTGAAATACAGGTGTCCAGGATCTCCACAGCAGGTATTTGAAGGCCGTGGGAGATAATTAAATCCAGTGTATGACCCTGACTGTGCGTGACCCCCGAGACTGACTGCGATAGGTTAAAATAGTCCAGAAGGTCCTGAAACTCACATCCAAGCTGATTACTTGGGCAGCAGATGTGTGCGTTGAAGTCTCCACAGAAAAGCCAAGAGTCAAACTTTGGTAGCAGGTCAGCCAGTAGTTCTGAAAACTCACTAAGAAAGTTTTTATTTTATTGTGGAGACCGATAAAAGAGGCCATACAGCAGAGGTTTAGCAGATTCCAGCACAAAAAACATGCTTTCAAAACTGTTGTAGTTTTTCTGAGGCAACATGCGGCATTTGAACGCCTCCTCATTGAACACAGCAGCGAGCCCTCCCCCTCTTCCAGCCCCACGCAGAGCACTCAGATAAGAAAAACCCGGTGGGAGGAGTTCAGAGAAGCAGCTGTGGTCTCCTGTTTTCTGCCAGGTTTCAGTAATCAGAAATAGATCCAGACGATGAGTTGAGATCAAATCACTTTAATATAAAAGTTTTATTTGTGATCGATCTGGCGTTAAACAGTGCTGCACGGGTTGGAACGCAGCCAGTTACGTCACTCTCAGCTCGAGCGAGCGGGCGGAGGTTCTGTTTAACGCAGCCTTGCTTCACAGTCCTCACCGGGGAACAAGATGGATACTGATCGCTGGCGTCATGATTGATAGCAACAAGGCATCTGTGGCGACGAGCAAAGGAACGACGGATATCAAAGACGCTGAATTCAGGATGTAAGTCAGCCGTCGGCGTGTTGTGAGACGAGAGATACTTTTTAAATCTCACCAGTACGCCTACCCTCGTTCCGCGTCTTCTACGTCGCTTGTTACGTGGCAGCGTGGTCGCGTTGCGTTGTAAGTACGCTGGAATTGACGCCAGGAACGTTGGAGGTGGAGGAGGCTTAAAATGTCCATATTTGCCAGTAGCCGGTGTGTTGATCAGCGAGACTTGGAGACTTAGAAGAGTTGAGCGATCATGGACCAGAAGCGAGGATGCATCGTCGATGAAAAAAAGGCAGAACATGAACAGCTGTAAAAATTTCAGGAGAGGAGTTAGATAGCAAGCCGTAACAATAGGCGCCATCTTGAAGATCAAACTCATGTTTGAAAAGCACTCAGAATCTTCCAGAGTGGATTCCCACTGATCCGGATGGAGGTGGTAGAGCGTCAGTTCACCAATGTGTACAGTTGTACCTTCGTGGACACTGATCCACATTGTTTTATCTGGGAGGGTCACAAGTCTGTTAGCCACGGGTTGGTGGTCGTACACCATCGTTGCGGTTCTTTGGGGAACATTGACTAACCAACGTGACCCAACTATTTCCGCGTTAGCGGTCGTAACCTGGCGTCGCAGAGTCATGGTCGTTGGGCATTTTGAGTTATCTGGAACGGGTGTGACACCGCAAATGCCCATGCCTTTATTCAGAATGAAAGGCTTACTTATATACAGGTAGTGTATCTCGTGAGTGAGAACACACATCTGGAGGTTTGGAGCCAAGTAAATTGAGGGGTCACTGTCGCAATACGCAACCACCTTTGGAGTGTTAATTTTTACATGGTTTTCACCGTGCCAATTACTGACATTAATGACGTCTTTCAGTCTATAGATGCCGTCTGATGGAATGATGGGTAGATTGATAAGGAACGCGAATTCACCCGTTACGTGGTTGACATAAATCGGGATTGCGCTACCGAGAACGTAAGCTAGGTGAGCCTGGATTGGCCTTACTCTTTGGCCTGTAGCGGAGGTAAGGATGAGCTGATATCTCTAAGCATGTCAGAAAGGACCCCATCTATCAGGTGTGCGATGGTGTATTCCCATTATACCTTAAGTTTTAGTTCATTTACCGTTTGTGCAAGGGCCTTTAGTCTCTGGGTGTGAGTGTTCAACACTAAGACAGTTTGTTTAAAAGTTTTGGTCACTTGAGTAAACTGAGCTTGTTGTTGATTCATCTGTATTTGGATCTTTGGGAACTCATTTTGTATTTCATTAACATGTTGTTTTAAGGATGATATGCTGACAGTGTTGACTGCGGGCATGCCTAAACTGAAAAGAGATCCGAGAGGAGAGGCGGCGAGGAGAAGCCATCCAATGCCACGCTTCTCTCTTCTAGACGTTCCACTCAGCTCCTGTTGTGTGAGGGTGTACTTATGTAGCTGTTTTAACATGTGTCGGATTTGTCCTCTTGCGTCCTCGATTGGTAAGGTGTACCAAGATTTGTTGAACCATTCTTCTTTGATTGTAACGTGCTGTTGGATCACGGTTTGGGGATCAAAGCGGACAAAGACCTTTTGGCTATACAGATGTCAATCTGCGATGAGCAGTCCAGGTTGATCCCGAAGACTGATTCCTGAGGTGGGTCCGAGGGATACAACCTCAAGTTGCCCATCTTGGACGAGTCCCAAGAAGGCGAGGATTAATAGGAGCAGTTTCATCGTGGTCCTAAGGAAACACAAACAGATAGCACTTAGCTTTCTAACAATTGTTGGATTAAAGCCTATGGATTTACAACTGTTGTTAGAGTTAAACTTCGTTGTAAGTTTTACACTTGGTGTTTTAAGTTCCAGCTGGAAAGGTTTCTCTTTGCAACTAATGTAGTCTAAACTGTTTAGTTTATTTACTATCTTGTGCTTGGACAACCTTATTTTCCCATGAAGTTTGTGAGTTTGCGAGATCTTTGTCGTTTGTGGGGTTATTGAAATCTTTGTCCATGACATGGACATGACCTAACGTCACCCCCCTGTGGTCATGGGGGACCACGTACACAGGTGTGGACATCCGTCCATGGGCACGAGTTAGGATGCCATTGTTTAGTCTAAACTGTTTGCACAATTTATTGGGAGCTTTGTACAGGAACCTTATAGGTTTCGGCCAACGTATCTCTGTACGTTTACCTCTTTCTGCGTAATTCAGGCGTGTCACAACTGTCGGCGCAGTCGCAAGTGTGTCTGACTGGTCAGACTGCGACGGGTCACTGTCGTTGTGGTGTGTGTCTTCCCACTTCATGACTGAAGAGGTGCTCTTTGAGTCTGTAAGAACTATGTCATTTCTGAGTAGTTCTAGATTCAAATGCTCTTGAACCAAGATTTCATCGAAAGCTTGGCTGATAGCCGAATTACCTGTCCCAGAGGACAGTACAGCGTCCTTGGCGTGAGATCCTTGGATCTCCACACCTTCTTCTACCTGTGGTAGGTAACGTGAGTTTGCTCCCCTTTTGTTTGAGGAGGGGTCCTCGAAATCTGCAACAATGATGTCCAAGTGACTGTCAGCGTCTGGTCGACTGTCATCCTCTGGACCCAGATGCCCTTGAACCAAGGTTTCATCAAAAGCTTGGCTGATAGCTGAATTACATGTCCCAGAGGACAGTACAGCGTCTTTGATGTGGGATCCCTGGACCTCCACACACTTTCTTCTACCAGTGGTAGGCAGTGTTCAGTGAGTGCTAAGGGTGTCAGCTCACAGAGGAGGTCCTCGTGTTGGGCCAGAGTCTGGTCCAATTGTTGAGTCTCCTCTGTCTCACCTGTATTTGAAGGTTCACTTACCGGGCTCGTGCTCTTGGCTGGGGAATCCCTTGTGACCTCAGCGGTACCTACTGTCAGACAGTGACCTTGTGAAGGCACCTCGGATGGCAGTGGATCGCTCACTGTGGCCCACAATGTCTGATCACCATAATTTATAATCGCGTCGAAGCGATTAATAAAATCTTGGCCGACCAAAAATTGGAGAGAGTCAAGTTTAGACACGTATACCGGGTGGTATAGTGACATTTTGCCAATCTGCATGTGAACCATGGCTATAGCTGTCAGGGATGTACCAGTCTCTGCGAGGCCCTGTAGCTCACTAAAAGTGTATTTCACAAAGGGTATCTGCCTGTTAACACTGTTAGTGGCGGTCCTTAGCTCCTCAAACAGTTCGGTTGACATGATAGACACGTCTGAACTGCAAACCAGGAGTGCTTCTCGCACGAGGACCCCTTCCAGTGTGATTGGCAGGTAAGCTTTCCTAGCCATCTCCCTTTTGATAAGATTACACAGAAACCGTTTAGGACTTTTCACACGTTTCTGTTCACGTGTGACTCCGTCTGTGCAAACTTTGTTGATGTCAGCATCTTGTTGGCTGTCAGCATCATGACCTTCAGGATGCTTTTGACTGTCAGCAAGTTGTTTGCTGTAAAAATCAGCATCTTTGGCAATGTTGACGTTGTTGTTGTCAACAGTCTACTCTGAGTCTTTATAAAAGACAGTGTTGCACATTGCTTCACCAGGTTGGACAATGTTGTTTGTGTTATTATCAATGATAATGCCACACATTGTATCAGCTTGGTCAACCACTGTAACATTCAAATCATCCAACAAACGACTTACTTCCTCAGTCTCTTCCGAGCGCGGAGGCATCGTTCCCTTTGTCTGGAGTTTGTGTGACTCTTTGCATGTCACAAACAGTTCTGCTCGAGGCAGGAGCAAGGGCAGGAGGGCCGCGTCTCGGGGGTTTCTGTAGGGACCGACCATTGTACAACGTGTCACGGCGCCCATACATCAACTTCTTACGAAGTTCACCCACTGTTAGACCTAGGTCAAAACCTTTTTGGTTCGATCTGAACCATCTTGGTTCACCTAGAGAGCGAACACCTACCTTTTGTGGTTCATTGCTCGTCTCAGATTTGTCAATCTGAAGTGCCCGAGGAGTAGAACTCCCATTGAACCAAAATGAGTCACTTTTCCAGCTGGCAGCAACATTCTGGTGTTTGTTGTTATGAAAATCCTGTGTACTCTCGCACACTGTAGGAGAGGGAACCTCTTCTATCAGCTGCGAGTGGGATTTGACCTTTTGACCTGGGCACACCACTGAGGGTGTTTTGTGTTGTGTGAGCACATCAAAAACTTCCACAGCGTATTGTTTAATTTCTGCCATGGTACTTTCATTGAAATCAGCCTTGAAGCGTACACATCTGCTGTGCTTAGGCAGGAGATTTGCACTGAAAAGACGTTTAAACTGTGCACTTTCCTCTATGCCAGGGACAGTTATGTCACCCGTATACGCAGAGAGGAGCCTGTCAAAAAACAACAGGGGATGTTCACCTGATTGCTGAAGGACATTCCTCGCAGCCAAGTAATTCCCACGCGTTGAAGCAGGTGCTCCCACTGTGCGAGGCACAAGGGCAGGGCCTGTGCTCCACCTAACCCATCTTGGGACACATTCAGGTGTTGCACCGTGTTGAACTTCCATCTTTGTAATGATTTTTTGTGAAAAATCAAGCAAGATGGTTCGATTTTACAGTGTGCATATAAATCATCACTTTTAATGTAGCATTGAATAAATTAAAACCAACCAGCCTCCAGGTTTATGTGTTTCACTGTGTGTAATAAGTCTATTATCATAGGCACCGTATTTCAGGAATTACCCTCAATGAATCTTAAAGTTAAATACCCGTAGGCGGTGTTAACTTCATCCAGAACTTATAACCAAAAAACAGTTACTAACTAACCAAATCTGATTTCTGTTTATTCACACAAACGCTTACAAAAGTGATTCAGATTCAAATGCATAGATTTACTGTAAAATTTTCCCATTATGTTATATCAAATAAAAATCAGTGATTTTTATGAATTTGTCGACCTGACAAGATCAAAACAAGCTCGGCTATCTTTGTGTGATTTTTGTGAAAATCAAGACAAAAGATGCCTCATGTGTGTTATTTTAAACTTGCAGTTTAAAATAAAATGGACAGCCTGTGTGCACAGAATTTATGATAAAGGTGTTAAGTTTTATCACAATGCAAACATGTCTGCATTAATTCTGTGAAACAGTTCTGCTATCAACATTTGAATTTACGTGAAAATCAAATTAAAAGATGCTGTGTGTTCAACATTTACATACATGAAACGTAGTCTTCACAGCATCCAGCAGATGGGGGTGCAAAGCGTGATATGTTTAATCACAGCGACTGCAATTTCTCTTTCTGACCGCTATAGAGGCGCTGTTGTCACCCGCGAGCGGAGCCTTAGCTTTCAGCTCACGAAAAGCACCAAACAAAACGTAACAAAAACAACCCCACAGAAAGAGTTAGAGCCTTTACGTGATGATCGCCAGAACTGCGTTCTTATAAGCGACAACTCGATGTGACTAACACCGTTTAGGACAGGTATTGTGATTTTTAAACTTTTTCTTAAAAGAAAAAGAAAACAGTCGGTTCCCTTAAACCAGATGCAGCTTCCGGTGTCACGTGACCTGGTCACATGGCGATCGGTAGTCTCAGATCAACTGACTCAATACACCCATTAAAATCTCAAAAACACCGCGATGAAACAGTCTTTCAAAGATAGTAACGGACATGCAAGCTGAAGCCTGTGCACTCTGGTAGCTGAAGTGAAAACAGACGAGGAGCAGGCCGTCCCACCCTGCCTGCGTCACTTTTAACAGCGTAACCAACTCTTACATCGAAGACAAAACATGTAGTTCTCAACCCAAGCGCTGCTGGGTATTGTAGTCTTCTATACCTCACGACCCTCTACGTCACACACAGTGACGTGCCGTTCCAACGACACATTCACGGACCCCTGAGGTCGGTCGGATTTTAGCGTCGAACAGACTTCTTTAACGTCCTAAAACACTCATAAATATCATAAAACACCGCGGTTAAGCAGTCTTTCAACGATATTACATGCCTAGAGACGAAACAAAACAGATAAACTGTCAGAAATGTGTGAAAAAATGAAATCTGACAACCAGTAGTCTACAGAACCAACTTTTTTGAACACAACACAAAACCACAGCGCTTCATGCAGCCTCTGCTTCTGGAATGCTAACGTGAGCTCGACCCAAAAGTTCTGGACACTTTTTCACAAACTAAACGAAGAAAACACCACAGAGAATTCTGTTAACGAGCCAAATCACATACAGGCCAGTATCCGAGTATAACAGAGGCAGACAGCACTTCTAACTGTTGAAAACAACGGAGTCTTTGTCGGAACCGGACCACTATCCGGTCCAGTTCAGAAGAAGAGACGGCTCATCGAACCCTCTCTAACAAACGTTGTAACAGAAAATAGGCACCACAGATCCCTAGCAAAATGTGAAAACAGCGCACAACAGAAAGCTGTAATGAAATAAGATGAAGAGTGGTGGAAGGATGACACGGTGGTCACAAAATGAAAAAATGCATGCAACGTGCAACACGGTATGAAACGTCTCACAAACACAGAAAAAATTCCAACACCAGCAGCTTCAAACACACGTTTAAAAGTGAAAGAAAAATAGTACTAACGGGAAATGAACCAGACAATGCAATGATTAGCAACTCCCGGACACTCTCCAGCCAGAACTATTTTTTCCAAGTCCAAAACACGGATACAAACTATGCCAACAAACCGTCACAAAAACTACAAAAACACAACTTAATAACCGTTTAGGGCCGCATATCGAGCCACCATTAATGTAATAATATAGGCGAATATTAGCCGTTAGTGTAAATAAACACTTACGGGGTCAGTTTACTGACTTACCTATATTTTAGATGCAAGGTTTGAGCAGGTCTTATCTGCACAAATCTACCACCAATTCACGAGTTCACTCTTTTTCCGGTATTAAATTGCTTTGAACGATGTGATTAGACAAAAATATAACTTCACGAGAGACTTCAACTTATGTTGATCCACCAAAAGATAGACCTTTTATTGAAACAATCATGAACGTACATTAAACATTTGTATTGATATTAGCTCTGATTTAATAACTACTGTGACAAGAATTCAAATTAAAAACAAACAGTCAGTTAGGGTCTAACTCCTGTTGGCACATTTACTTGAAGTTTACTGGCTTAGGGAAAAAGAAGAAATAGGAGGAGGAAGAATGAAAGATAAGTTAACCGAAGTAAATTATTTTGAAACAAACAGGGTGGCACCTTTCCCAAACAGGTCCAGCTGTACTTCCGACACGTTCAGCATACAATCAAAGCCTCTTTTACCTGGTGACGATACGTCCCTTGGAGATAAGGGCTGAGAAGTTTGTGGACACTAACGGACTATGTGGTCCAGCTCACATCCAGTCGACTTCCGTGCGTGTATGGCTGATTCAGACGAGCGGGGAGTACGCCTTCACCGGCAGAAACAGGTCCACGTCCTGACTGTTTTCAAAATAAATCTACTGGAAACAAATTCTTTCAGAACTGAGTGAAAGAGTCACAGTAGGCTTTACTGTGACCCTGCTGAGAACGTAGGTCTAATTGACATATGACCACAACGTTTCCAGCTTTTCCAGAGGAGAAAAACCTGTGTTGAGAAAGTTCTCCCTTCGACACTTAAGCCCCTTTTCCACCAGTCGGCACGGGTCGGATGTTACGTCATATGTGCATCGCAGAGACCCCCTTTACGCCTTCCCCACTGGATATTCCGTGCTGCCCCGCGCCAGATTTCTTGAGATTTTTGGTGTGGTTTCAGAGGGGTACCAAGGCGTGCTCACCCGCTCCGGAAGGAGGAAGGAGGAGACTCGAGCTGTTTTCACGGAAGCGAGGGAAGCGATCACGGCAGGACTTTACATGAATAACACGGTAAAAACAATTATTTGTTTTTAAAATTATAGCAAAGATGGGTCTTCAGCTGAACGTGTCCTTAATAAAATCACGTACTGCTCAAAACTGCAGGAATTTAAAAAGTAGGATCGCCACGAGCAACGCGCGCGGGCGGCTTTATGTCTTTAAAATGTAGCTCAATGAACAGATATAAAAATATATTTCATAGCTGACTTTATAGTACGAGGGCTCCTGAGCTCAACCACGCTTTAATATTGTCACGTAGTGATCAAATCTGCTGCATTTAAAGTAGGTTCGCTTTGACTTCTTCCAAACCTGTGCGTGCACTACGAAAATAAATTATAAAAATTCGAATAATAATTCAAATAACTCAAACGGGTTACAGTTAGTACATGAACATGTTGTGATTACAATGAGTTAGTTTGAAAAATATCTGCCATGTGGTTTTTGAGGTATTAGCTGATATGTGTTACAAAGTACAAGGGAGAAAAAGATACGAGCTAGCTTGACACATTTATGTCTATAAAACATTGAATATTTATTCAAATAACTCAAACAGGTTAAAGTTAGTACATGAACATGTTGTGATTACAATGAGTTAGTTTGAAAAATATCTGCCATGTGGTTTTTGAGGTATTAGCTGATATGTGTTACAAAGTACAAGGGAGTAAAAGATAGGAGCTGCTTGACACATTTATGTCTATAAAACATTGAATATTTATTCAAATAACTCAAACATTTTAGAGTTAGTACATGAACATGTTGTGATTACATTCTATTAGTAAAAAAAAACAGTTTCTGGACTAAATTAACCACATTTTTCTTTTACAGTCACCAGAAGAAAATCACCAGAATTCAGTGGCGGCTGGTGATTTTTTTTAATGGGGGGGCGCAATCTAGTGGTCATGAGTCAGCACAAACATGAGTCTGTGAGCAGATTAATGCCTACAGTAGTTTTGTAATTTTTATTAATAATAAATTTGTAAACCTGAATATCTCCCACCCACAGCATATTACTGAATTAACTCCTTTTGCTCTCTACAGAGACTGAAGAACAGCTTCTACCCTGAGGCTGTAAGACTCATGAATCTCTAACCAGAAGAATCACTGTGAAATATCACATGTAGCTGCTGATCTGTTTCATGTTGCTACTGACAAAAAAATCTGTTTCATGTTGCTGTGTTCATCCGTGTTCATCTGCTCATACAGACTCATGTTCGTACTGCTGTTTGGAGTAATGTTTTCTATGATATTAGTGCTTAGTGTATTTTTAGTTGATGTTTTTCTTAGTTCATATCTTAGATGTTATTACTGTTTTTCTTTTACTTTTTATTGTTGGATGTAACTGGGACCCTGTGTACATCATCTTGTTTCATCACATGTACCACATGTAGTGCAAATGACAATCAAGATTCTCTGACTCTCTGATTTAGGGCTTTTTCAATTATGCTAAATATGAAAAGGTGGGTTTTGGCACCTTTCTCTTCCATATAAATAAAAAAATATTGGGGCATGGACAATATTTATTTTTCCTGGTAGTCAAGAGAATAGCAATGGCTATTAGTCAGCTTTCTAATTATTTAACATATAACAACTATTTATTTTATGAGTATATGTGTACATTTAAAAGCAACAATTCAAATTCACATTGCAATTGTAAAGATGTAACTAGTTCTCACTTTTTCATAATACAGAACTACTATGATGGAAAACGTAAAAACCTACATCATGCAGGTAGCTTCTCTCACCTCTAGCTGAATGTCCTCTTCTTCAAGATGTTCTCCTGAAACCAGAACTGCTCCTGCTGCTCTCCTGCTCCTGCAACAAAAAATAACCAAAGTAAGAGTCCTTACAACCATCAATCATCCCTCAAGATCAAGACCTGGGGCCTCATGTATCAACCATGCGTGCGCACAAAAACATTGCGCACGTCACTTTCCACGCAAAACCCCGTATGTATCAAAACTGAACTGAACGTGAATATATGCGCATCCAGGTACATATCCACGCAAGCTCCCGAGCAGGCGTACGCACGTTTCTGTGGTTCTTGTTCCTTTGGCGACACTTACAGGTGTTTCAGAGAAACTGAAGCCCCACAGTCTGTGGTTGACTTTAAGAGCGGCTTGAAGACCTTTCTTTTCAACCGAGCATACTTTACTCCTCATGATTCTACTTTTGATCTTAGCTGATACTGTTGTTGATTTTAATTGTTTTATTATTTGTCTTATTGACATTCAAATATGTTGCACCTTGTAGCACTTTGAGATTTCCATTAATGAAAAGTGCGTTATAAATTGAATTCATTATTATTATTATTATTATTATTATTATTATTATTAACTGTTCATGATGTGAAAATGATTAATATTCCCTCCAAACACACGATTAACAAGTATTACATCCACATGACGCAGTGAAATAAAGGACGCGCAAAGTTGTGCCAAAAATAAATTTAACAGGAACGGATTCATTCAGCCTTACTGGAGGTTATAATAAATAGTGTAACACGCAGAGCATTTATTTAGAAACAGATATAATTTTCCGATCTAGGATATGGCTTATCAGCCGTTTTCAGAAATAATAATTTTTCAGTTTGGCACTGCTGCGCTCTGGGGAGCCGTGCATCACGCGTGCATACAGAAGCAGCGGTCAAACTGTTCCCGAGCTATGAGGGAGCTGCAGGTCGATCGGGACTGTGCAGTCCAGTCCACACAAAGCCGGATCATGTCCAATAGAATGGTCTCATCCATATGATTCCAAAGGCTGAGTGGTCGCGCTTGGAGCGCGCGCGCACCCTCACCGGTGTCGACACGGCAGCTGGAGGTGTTTCATTATCTGCGTTTATTGTAGATTCCCCCAAAATGACACGTGAAAGTACACCTTATATAACTTGTAGGAGAGTAAAAGCTTCACAGACAGACTGCGCACAGGGCTGCGGAGGGAGCAGCGTCTGGAGACGCCAACATCACGTGATGTCATGAAATGTCTCCACCAAGACGCACAGACTCGTTTCTTCACATCATCTACATAAACAAAGATCTATGTTCTAGCAAACATCCAAGTAAGTTCCTCTGTGTTTACAGTAATTATGGTAATAAACTCGTGCGCAAAGTTAATATTTCCACACAGAATGAATGAATGAGCCGGTTCGCGCACCACAGCAGGGTGCGCATACCGACACACAATCACTCGTTCTTTGCATGATGAACACATTTTATTACTATTCTTACTTAGGATGTTTGTCCTCACTCATATTATATTAAATTCATTATATTCCCGAATCTAGAAATCATTTCTGATCGCGCAGGGATCAAACAAACATGTCCTTCACACATGCAGGAAGTAATTAGCATCTGTTTAACATATGTAAATGTAGGCGTGTCAGGGGAGGTGTCTCACGTGCGCTCAGTTCCACGTCAATTGTGATGTACAAAAGGAATGTGCGTGGATACCGGTGTACGCACAGTTTGATAAATCTGGATCTTTTTGTGCGTAGACACTTTTCTGGATTTCACCGTACGTCACTTTTCAGTAGGAAATCCACGCAGGTTTTTGATACATGAGGCCCCTGGTACTTATCTAATATCCTCTCCTGTCCACCCACAGCTGCTCAACTCCCCTTTTCCTGGAAAGAAAATAAAGAGACTTATTTTTTGTAACTGTTTTCTGTCTGTCATTCGGTTCTTTCACAATGAATAAATCCTTATGCTGCTTGGTTACTTTAACTACTGGTATAGCTTTGAAACAACAGCACAACTTAACTGAAAGCTGAGGGGTGAAACAGAGCCATGTTTACAGTATTCATTATTCACTCAGATTTATTCATTATGAATTATGACAATGACACCACAAACTGTTGCTTTAACAAAAAGAGAACAGTTAACAACAGACTCTCTGAGGAGCAGTGGTGGGATGTAACTAAGTACAAGTACTTTGTTACTGTACTTAAGTACATTTTTCATGTATCTGTACTTTACTTAAGTAGAATTAAATGTGGGTACTTTTACTTTTACTTCACTACATTTTACATGAAGTATCTGTACTTTCTACTACACTACATTTTTATAATGTGTTGAGTTACAAGCTACTTTCACGTTGCAGTTTTTTCAATTTGTCAAGAAACAAGAAATTCTTGCTGCAACATTAAAATGTGTCAGTTCATGGGGTGTTAGGAGACAAGAGATGTCTCTAAATGTCTCGACACACTCTGGTCCAAGTTTTGAAAATGATGTCAGGAAGTTAAAATATTGTTCATTGTTGATCCATTACAAGGTTGACAAGACAGTATTTTAACTAGAGTTGATGACAAACTGGAGTTGAAATGATCAGTGCATGATAATAATAATAATAATAATAAACTTTATTTGTATAGCACCTTCCAACAATGCCTTGCATTGACCAAGGTGCTTAACAGGATAAAAAGATGAAAAAACTGGAACAATAAATCAATGAAAATAGAATAAGAAACAACAGCAATAAAAGAAGGCAATGGAAATAAAAAATGCTACAAACTAAAACTTTTTGAACAAGAGGAAATAAAAAGGCAATGTAGATAAAAAATGTTACATATTAAAATACCAAAAGTAATAACAGTTGCACACTGGAAGCTTATTTGAACTAGAGGAAATAAAAAGGCAATGGAAATAAAAAATGCTACATACTAAAATACCAAAAGTAATAAAAGTTACACACTGAAAGCTTTTTTGAACAAGTGTGTCTTCAGTCTGGTTTTGAACAGAGTCAGATCAGAGGTGGCACGCAGCTCAAGGGGGAGACTGTTCCAGGCTTTTGGGCCGGCAACAGAAAATGACCGGTCTCCCCATTGTTTGTACCTTGAGCGAGGCACCTCCAGCAGGTGTTGACTGGCAGATCGTAAAGCTCTGCCGGGCTGATGGGCTTTCAAAAGTTCTGAGATGTACAGAGGTGCAAGTCCATTCAGAGCTTTGAAAACAAACAGCAGCAGCTTGAACTGTATCCTGAACTGAACCGGGAGCCAGTGTAAAGAGGACAGGACAGGAGTGATGTGTTCATATTTTCGTGTGTTGGTCAAAAGGCGCGCGGCAGAGTTCTGTACAAGCTGTAATCGGGAGATGGAGGATTGATTAATACCAACATACAAAGCATTACAATAATCAAGTCTGGAGGTCACAAAGGCATGGATGGCCTTCTCCAGATCAGCACGGCTGAGAAATGACTTGACTTTGGAGAGCAGTCGGAGTTGAAAGAAGCTGGTCTTGACAACAGAACTGATCTGTTTATCAAGCTTTAAGTTGGAGTCAAGCTGCACTCCAAGATTTCTGACCACCGGGTTGAAGTGGGGGAGGGGGAAACCAACACTGGGACTGGGAAGGATGTTGCTGGTGTCATCAGGTGCACCAAATAAAATGCATTCAGTTTTATCTGTGTTTAGGTGGAGGAAGTTTTGAGAGAGCCAGTGCTTAATGTCATTTAAGCAGTTGACAAGAGTGTTTGAACTGAGTGAGGGGTTGGGAGTGACTGGCAGATAGATTTGTAAATCGTCTGCATACATGTGAAAAGACAGGTTATGACGTGCAATGATTGATCCTAATGGCAGCATGTAAAGAGAGAAGAGGACTGGCCCTAGAATAGATCCCTGTGGTACGCCAGAGGTCAGAGGGGTTGATGAAGAGGAGGACAGAGTCGCCTATCATGACAGAAAAAGTTCTCCCAGACAGGTAAGATTTGAACCACTCAAGCACAGCTCCCTGGAGGCCAACCTGCTGAGACAAGCGGTTGATTAGTACCTGATGGTCGACGGTGTCAAAAGCTGCTGAGAGGTCTAACATCACCAGCAGTGCAGGGTTTTTTGCATCCAGAGACAGAAGAATGTCATTCTGTACTTTGAGCAGTGCAGATTCAGTGCTGTGACGAGCTCGAAAACCTGACTGAAATTTTTCAAACAGGTTGTTGAGTTCTAGAAACGATTGAAGTTGAGTAAAAACAATCTTTTCTAGGACCTTTGATAGAAATGACAGATGTGAAACTGGTCTGAAATTAGAGAGAGCTGTAGGATCTAGGCCTGGTTTTTTGAGAAGAGGCCTGACCACAGCATGTTTGAAAGCAGATGGCACAAAACCTGAAGATAGACAGCTGTTAATGAATGACAAAACACAAGGACCAATTACATCAAAGGATTGTTTGAACATTTTAGAGGGAATGATGTCCAGAGAACAGTTAGTTGGTTTCATCTGCTGAACCACCTTGGTGAGGTTAGGCAGTGAAACCAGGTCGAACTGGTCAAAAACAGCTGTGGTTATTGCAGACGCACAAGACTGGATGGTGTTGGATGAACTGACAATGTTCTGTCTGATAGAGTCTATTTTGTTGACAAAATAGCTCTGAAAGTCATCGCATGATGTGTCTAATGATCCTTTTTTTAAACAGAAAACTTTTACTTCTGTGTTTACTGCAATTAAAATGACACATTGGTTTTATTTTGTGTTAAATAAAAACTTTCAAAAGTAAAATCATCCCTATTATACTTATTTTGCTTAATGACATTTTACTCTGCATGTCATCCCTGAAATTCTGATGCACAGAATCACAAGTCCAAGTGTGAACTGTGTCACAGAGCAAACACAATAAAAACATGTACAGTAGTGTATTATCTGCAGCATTGTTCATTAAAATGACTCAACACTATTTATGTAATGCAGAAAATTTACATACAGTACACACACTTAATGGTATTGTAGGCCATTGCTTTAGGTAATACATTCAGCAATTACTTTTACTTTAATACTTTAAGTATTTTTAAATGCAAGTACTTATTTACTTTTACTTAAGTACAGTGTTTGAGTACTTTCTCCACCACTGGTATTATTACAGTATTTGGGTACCGTGCAGTGGCGACTCCACTTCTCAGAAACATCCAGGCTGGACCAGAGGATCCACTCATCATCACCTCCTGCCATGTCCTCCTGTACAGTGGAAGAAAAATGTTTAAGGGCTGCTACAAACAGGTTCATAAAACCATCTTTGTTGGTAAATGCAAATGCTTATTGTCAATTACCATGTGACGTGTGCTGCTGACCACTTGACCAGGTCACCCTTGTAAAAGAGATCTCCATCTCAACTGACTCTAACTGGAAAAATAAAGGTGATTGATTGATATAGCAGACATCTGGTGAATATAAAAGTTTATATTGTCTGATAATTAACAGGTTTGACTTCAGCTCAACTTTTGTACACAAGCTTGAGTTAAAAACATTGTAGTGGACATGACCATGCCCGCTCTGATACTTGAACTGTCCCAGTGACACCTTTTCACTGATACTCTCAGAAAAAGGACATTAACACTATTTTATTACATTATTTTGAATCAAAACACAATAAGTCATAAGAGACTCTCTTATTCCTCTATTTTTGTGTTAATGAATAACCTTGTGTTACTTGTATAAGCATTATTGAATTCAATGTTTGTTAAGTCAAAGACTGTTTAATTCAAACTGTTTAATTCAAGTTGGAAATCCAATGGTATTTCAAAATAATGATCACTTCTTCATATGATGAATCAAACGGTGAAAGTGAATTAATATGTCAGACTGAACTCGATCAGTTTTGTTAGAAGTTAGAATGCAGTTTCAATCAGTTGTTTTATGAAGCTGGCTCCAGTCAATCTGTTTCTCTCTCTTCATTCTAAACAACTTCTTCTCTGTTCTAAAAACTGATATCCGAGTGACCTTCATCCCACTGGTTCGTTTGGACCAATCAGAGAAGAACAACAAGTCACTGATCTCAGATCCTTCCTTAAAGTTCTAAGCTTTTGCTGGAACTGACGGAGTTTGCTGAGGACCTCAATTCCATGATGAGGTTCCCCAAAGAGCTGAATGAACACCAGTCACACGCTAAGGACTCGTCATTCAGTTAAAAGATTTATAACATGCCTGTTATAAATCAATTTCCAGCTGTGAAAAGCTTCACTTTATTGACATTCCTTTAAGGAACGTCTTATCTTGAACAACACCACCAGGAGCTGCCGTTACTTTCGGTTCGAGTCAAGGCGCACGTCTGGAGACGCTGAGAATGGTAAACGAACTGACCAAACTGGACCGAGGGAGACTGACCATCTTCACGAGGTAACAAGTCGTCAAATGCTTTGCCAAGGGTACCAACGTGTAGCCGAGTTCAGCCGGAGAGCTGCCATGCTTCTGGTTAAACACATCAAGATAACTCCCTGACTCTTAACTTTTCTTCCTCCATTTTTCTCCTCCTAAACCTTTATCTTCCTAAGCCAGAAACTAAGTTAATGTACCTGCAGAATTGAAATGAGTAAAATATCATCCTTTACTTGTTCTGTTGTTCCTATGTTTCATCTATGCTGAAGTTAATTATAGGAAAAATGATCAACCAATCATGTACAAATGTGTGATGTAATTTATTGATTATGTTAAATAAATGGACCAGTCCTGCTGTTCCAACATAAGTTTAACGTTTCCTGTGAATTACATCTGGTCAAGGTATAGAATTATTGGTATTAAGCTGAAAAAGAGAGAACCCGTTTAATTAATGATGTATTTTTGTGTCAGTCTAAACCCTGCCAATTTATACATCTAAAATATAGGTAAGTCAGTAAACTGACCCCGTCCTATATTACTACATTGGTGGCCCGTGAACAGGTCTCTGAAAAGATTAATATTTAATATTTCTGTACTTTGAATGTTGGCATAATTTTGTCCAAGTTTTTAGACTCTGAAAAAGGATAGTTTTTTGGCTGGGAAAGTGTGTCAGGCTGCAGGAAACTGCTGGTTAATGTCACTTGTAGCTGAGGAATTGTCTTTACTCAACTTTTAAACGTGTGTTGAAGTTTTTGGGTTAAAATTTGATGTTGCTGTGTGGTTCTGGTTCTGAGTCATTTGGACTCTGCTGACGTGTCACAGATAAAAGCGCATCTACGTTTGACCGCCGTGTCAAACGGTGCCTATAAGAGCTTCATAGTTCATCTGAAAATTGCTGTCGAGTGGTATCGTTACATTTTAAGCAGGAATAATAGCATTTTGTGTCTGAAGCTGTCGGATCTGGTTCTGACCCGGTCCAGTTGTTAGCTCTGACGTGTTGCTGCAGATACGGTAAAAAGTCCGTGTTGGCGACATTTATCTTGCTATTTTTACTGGGCGCAGCTTGGTAAAACTGTTCTGATGTGAAACGATTCGTTCACAGAATTTTTGTGGTGAATTTTAGCGTTTTATGTGTTGAAAAAGAGTCTAGGTTTGATAAGCTAAATGCTGACGCTACGTTCATAACATCTGTTGTCATGCTGTGGTTGGTTCAAGGTGATCACGTGATACGCAGTTGATCGTCGAATTTCAGTTTTGTTCACACAATTCTGACAGATTGTCTGGCTTCTTTCGTTTTTAGGCATAAAATATCGTCAGAAACTGTTTAACCGCGGTGTTTTGAGATATTTAAAGGGGTTTTAGAGCGTTTAGACGTCGGTAGAACTCAAACGTCCGACTGCACGCACGTCCCTAAATGCAACACGAACGACACGTCAACGGAAGTGACGTGACCCAGATAGAGAAAAAAAGGAAAAAGATCGTTTCTTTTTATATCTAAAAGTTCACAGAACTTGTTCTAAACATTTTAAACAAATCCATTCGTTTCTTAAATGAACGTTTGTTTAGGCGATTGTCACATCCAGGCTAAAACTCATCCCAAAAGTTGACGTTTATCCGATTTAGTTTAAAGCTACGGCTAAATGCTAAAAGGTAGTCAACGCGGCCTTAGAGCCAACAGCGCCTCAATAGCGGCCAGAAAGAGAAATTACAGTCACATTGTGGTAAATTTCAGCTTTGAAAACCTGCAATCTGCTGGTTTAAAAGTATGAGAACAAGAAACATTTACACAGAATAGATGCTAAACTCTCTGCATTTAATTCAAAACAACATCTTTTAAAGTTATTCTGTGCACTCCAGTTTATTTTAAATAAAAAGTTTAAAATAACTAACAAACAGCATCTGCTGACTTGATTTTCACAAAAAATCAAAACAAAGATAGCAGAACAAATTTGAGGATGTCAAAAAACAACAAATTAATAAAAATCACTGATTTTTATTTGGAATAACATCTGTAATGTTATGTTGAGCATACAAAAACTCCAGTTTATTTTAAATAAAAAAATATTTAAAATAACAAACAAGAAATCCTATTTTCACTCCTGATAACTGTCAAAATACTGCAAAACAGTTTAGCCAAACTGCAATACATCTTTTTAAGGCATGATGGAGCAGCTTCCTGGGAACATTTTAGTGTGAATATTGCAGTTATTTCAAATCTTTTAAAAAGTTTTTGAGTAAGTAAAACGAAAATCATGCTTGTGTTAGTTAGTAACTGTTGTTAAAAAATAAGTTATATTTAAAGTTAACACTGCTTGCATTTAACTTTTACAGGTTCATTAAGGGTAAGTCCTGAAAGAAGGTACCTATGAATAGAAATACTTATTACACGGTGAAACACTTATACCACACAGCTGGTTAGTTTGATTGACTCAATGCCACATTTAAAAGTGAAGATTTATTTGCACACATTAAAATACGAACTGTCTTATTGATTTCACAAAAATCAAAACAAAGATGGAAGTTCAAGAAGGTGCGCGTCCAAGGCTCATACAGTATGTGCCTCTAGTAGACTCATACATCACAGGGTACCAAGAGGGACCCCGAAGCCGAGGACCTGCTCCCCCTGCACCTCGCACAGAGAGAAAATCTCTCTCATTGTGTGGTGACTACTTAGCTGCCCGAAATGTCTTGCAGGAAAAAGATGAACATCCTTTGCATTTCTTTGACAGGATTTTCAAGGCGTATGCAGGCGACATAATGGAACCGGGACTTGAAGAGCAGACGCTTTTCAAATCTGTTTTCAGAAATAATCTAATCTCTGATATTAGATTCAAGTTGCCATTGTACACCTGGTGTCAATTAGAAGTAACATCTTTGGATGAAATTATACAGGGTGCTGTAACTGCTTTTGAGGCTCACATGCAAAGCAAAACACCCTCTGAGGTGTGCCCAGGTCAAAAGGTCGTATCCCAGTCGCTAAAAATAGAAGAGGTTCTCTCTCCTATAGAAAGCGAGAATAAACGCTGTCGTATCAAAGGCCCTCTGACCTCAGAGGAGATGGAGAACATACGTCGGTTGTTAGAAAGGTTGGATAATGCAAGCAAGAATAAACAAGATTTTAAAACTGACAAACAACGAAAGGTTGGTGCCAGCTGGAACAGTGACTCACAATGGTTTAAAGGGAGCCCCGCTCCTAAAGCACCTCAGATTGAAGAATCTGAGACAAGCAACGAACCACAAAAGGTAGGTGTTCACTCTTTAAGAGACCCAAAATGGTTCAGATCGAACCAAGTGGGTGAAAACCAAGGTCTACCGGTGGGTGAACTTCAAAAGGAATTGAAGTATGAGGACCTAAACTCATGTAACAATGCGTGGTCCCAACAGAAGCCCCCGAGCCTCGGAACTGCACCTCCTGCGCCTCGAACAGAAAAGTTCGAGACGTGCAAAGTGTCACGAATGTCCCAGAAAAATGGCCCAACACCTCTATGCTCGGAAGAGACAGAGGAAGTAAGTAGTTTGTTAGTAGATTTGAATGTTACAGTGCTTGACCAACCTGATACAATGAGTGGCGTTACCATTGATAATGACACTATCAACATTGACCTACCTGGAGCAATGTGCAGCACTATCTTTCACAAAAACTCAGAGCTCACGGTTAACAACAATAACATCGACACAGATGCCACAGATGTTGACAATAAATATGTTGACAGCAAACAAAATGCTGACAGTCAACAAGATCCTGAAGGTCATGACGGTGTCTGTCTAACAGATGGTACTGCAGAAGGCATGGATGACTCCCCAACCGAGAGCACAAGCCCGGTAAGTGAACCTTCAAATACAGTTGAGGCAGAAGAGACACAACAGTTGGACCCAACCGGGGCCCAACATGAGAACCTCCTCTGTGAGCTAAAACAATCAGCACTCACTGAACACTACCTACCACAGGTAGAAGAAGGTGTGGAGATCCACGGATCCCACACCGAAGACGCTGTACTGTCCTCTGGGACAGATAAATCGGCAATCAGCCAAGCTTTCGATGAAACCTTGGTTCAAGAGCATTTGAGTCTAGAACTAATCAGAAATGACACAGTTTCTACAGACTCAAAGAGCCCCTCTTCAGACAAAGGGGGGAAACGCTCGCACACCAACAACAGTGACCCGTCGCAGTCTGAACAATCAGACACACCTGCGACTGCGCCGACAGTTGTGACACACCTGAATTACACAGAAAGAGGTAAACGTAAGAAGAAACGTTGGCCGATACCTAAAAGGTTCCTGTGTACTGTCTACTCTCAGCTGCGAAAACAGCTTAAACTAAACATTGGCATCCTAACTTGTGCCCATGGACGGACGTCCTCACCTGTGTTCGTGGTCCCCCATGACCTCAGGGGGGTGATGTTAGGTCATGCCCAAGACAAAGACAAAGATTTCAATAACCCCACAAACGACAAAGATCTTGCAAACTCACAGACTTCATGGGAAATTAAGGTCGTCCAAGCACACGATAGTAAATAAACTAAACAGTTTAAACTATATTAGTTGCTAAAAGAAACCGTTCCAACTAGAACTTAGAAACGCTAAGTCTAAAAACCCACAACAAAAACTAACCTTAACAACCATTTAAATCTGCAGGATTTAATTGACATCGGTTATAAAGCTAAGACCTGTTTTTATTGTGTGATACACGTTGGAATCTGACGACAGGAGTGAGTTGAAGCAGTGAAACGTTGTTTTCTAGTTGCTTAGTTGCTACTTTTGTTGTTATTGAAGCTTGATATTGTTTTCTGAACACTCCCAGCCAAAAGAGGTTTTTATTAATGATAAGTTGAAGACTTAAATGGATTTAACTATGCCAACATGCAGTTTTCATTTTGTTAAACCTCAGTAATTGAAGTGTCATTGTAGATTAATGCTACTTAAGGTACTATAATCTACACTGATCTCACAATTTCTAATTTGAACCGATTCGATCGATTCTATTCTAGATCATCTATTCATTTTGATGAGTCTCGCCATAGACTTCAAAATTTATAGGGAATACCAAATCCTACGTCGTCGTCTTAAAGGACAACAGACATTTAGACCAAACTATATTTTCTATTTTAGTTTAACTTTAAGCTAAGTTATGAATGGAGGAATAGTTTGGAAGAAGAGGCCTTCGTTACAGAAGCCCTCCTGAACCTTTTATAGACGTAGATCCCTATATTTAACTTTTGATGAATGATCCACCCCTTAATTGGTAGTTATAGCTGATCTAAACCATGATAGCTTACATACCAGGTGCATATAGGTGAGGCTAATGTAAAATCCCAATCATAGGCCCACCTAAAACCACATAATTGCATGACACATAGAACCAGAGTGGCACGGACTGGAAACCAACCAGCCTTCAACCTTCGATGTGGGGACCTGATACTTCAACGTTGGTCTTCAACCTTCATCCAAGGGTCGCCTCCTCTGCGTCAATCGAGGGATCCCCTCTACATGCTGATTATAAAAACAATTGTTGCTGATGAAATCACCAACTCTAATCGATATGGAATTACTGCTGTGGAATTATCGTTGTGGATTATAAGACTTTGTTTTCCAAAGGATCACAGACTTTGTTTTCCAAGAGTTAACAGACTCAGTTTTCCGAGGGATTAAAAGCTTACCGCAATGGGATTACCTACGAACAGTATGGAATTTCCAAAAACTTTATGGGATTATAATTTTTGATTTTTTTTTTCCACTTGCTGGATTACTTCAAGATCAGAGACAGTTCAAGGTTTCCTTTCGTGTTGGACCCCATCCCCAAGGACTGGCGATGACTTCCAAAAGGGGGGAGATGTAGTGGACATGACCATGCCCGCTCTGATACTTGAACTGTCCCAGTGACACCTTTTCACTGATACTCTCAGAAAAAGGACATTAACACTATTTTATTACATTATTTTGAATCAAAACACAATAAGTCATAAGAGACTCTCTTATTCCTCTATTTTTGTGTTAATGAATAACCTTGTGTTACTTGTATAAGCATTATTGAATTCAATGTTTGTTAAGTCAAAGACTGTTTAATTCAAACTGTTTAATTCAAGTTGGAAATCCAATGGTATTTCAAAATAATGATCACTTCTTCATATGATGAATCAAACGGTGAAAGTGAATTAATATGTCAGACTGAACTCGATCAGTTTTGTTAGAAGTTAGAATGCAGTTTCAATCAGTTGTTTTATGAAGCTGGCTCCAGTCAATCTGTTTCTCTCTCTTCATTCTAAACAACTTCTTCTCTGTTCTAAAAACTGATATCCGAGTGACCTTCATCCCACTGGTTCGTTTGGACCAATCAGAGAAGAACAACAAGTCACTGATCTCAGATCCTTCCTTAAAGTTCTAAGCTTTTGCTGGAACTGACGGAGTTTGCTGAGGACCTCAATTCCATGATGAGGTTCCCCAAAGAGCTGAATGAACACCAGTCACACGCTAAGGACTCGTCATTCAGTTAAAAGATTTATAACATGCCTGTTATAAATCAATTTCCAGCTGTGAAAAGCTTCACTTTATTGACATTCCTTTAAGGAACGTCTTATCTTGAACAACACCACCAGGAGCTGCCGTTACTTTCGGTTCGAGTCAAGGCGCACGTCTGGAGACGCTGAGAATGGTAAACGAACTGACCAAACTGGACCGAGGGAGACTGACCATCTTCACGAGGTAACAAGTCGTCAAATGCTTTGCCAAGGGTACCAACGTGTAGCCGAGTTCAGCCGGAGAGCTGCCATGCTTCTGGTTAAACACATCAAGATAACTCCCTGACTCTTAACTTTTCTTCCTCCATTTTTCTCCTCCTAAACCTTTATCTTCCTAAGCCAGAAACTAAGTTAATGTACCTGCAGAATTGAAATGAGTAAAATATCATCCTTTACTTGTTCTGTTGTTCCTATGTTTCATCTATGCTGAAGTTAATTATAGGAAAAATGATCAACCAATCATGTACAAATGTGTGATGTAATTTATTGATTATGTTAAATAAATGGTCCAGTCCTGCTGTTCCAACATAAGTTTAACGTTTCCTGTGAATTACATCTGGTCAATGACTCAAGGTATAGAATTATTGGTATTAAGCTGAAAAAGAGAGAACCCGTTTAATTAATGATGTAATTTTGTGTCAGTCTAAACCCTGCCAATTTATACATCTAAAATATAGGCAAGTCAGTAAACTGACCCCGGTTTCCTAACAAGCGACAGAAAAGTGGTCAAACACAAAGAGCTTTTCATAGTGTGTGATCACTTGGTGACATCACATGACTTACAGATCTACTGGAAGAAAGTTCCGGGGCATTCTAGAGTCCCAGGCGATGACAAGCATTACAATGACATTGCAGATTCCTTAGCCAAAGAAGGAGCCGACGAAGGTCCTCTATGGTCCTTCGACCCCTCCTGGTTAATCAAGACTCTGTCAATACAACCTACGGTCAGGGTTATGGCAGTCACACGTGCCCAGGCCGCAGCCAGACCTGCTGACAACGCAGTCTCTGTACGACCTGCACTGACTGACCCAGACATCATCCAACTACAGAAGTCGGATCCTGCTATCAACTCCATGATACTGTACCTGACTGATCCGAACAAAAATAGTCCGTCTAAAGACGACCTGGATTCCGATCCAGACCTTAAGGTCCTCTATCAGCTGCGCAAACAGCTAAAACTAATCAAGGGCATCTTAACTTTTGCTCATGGACCAACGTCCTCACCTGTGTTCGTGGTTCCCCATGACCAAAGGGGGGTGATGTTAGTTCATGCCCATGATCTCCCGTCCGCAGGACACAAAGGAGATAAAGCCACGCTGACGGCATTAAAACAAATTGCCTATTGGCCTGGAATGAAGAAGGATGTCAAGGACTACATTGAAGGGTGCGTGGTCTGTGGCCAGTTTCAGCCAACCAGACCACTTCACAGAGCACCACTGCAAAGCAGAGGCATTGCATTCCCATGGTCTGACCTCCAGATCGACTGGGTTGGACCACTCACTAAGAGCTCTAGAGGAAATAAATATTTTCTCACGGTAACCTGTGCATTCACCAAATGGGTAGAATGCCTACCAGCTCCTAACGACACAGCACAAACCACTGCTATGTTGTTAATGAATCATATATTCTCAAGGTTTGGACTTCCCCTTCGGGTGAACTCAGACCAAGGTACACACTTCACAGGTGAAGTGATGAAAGAACTGTGGAAGACGCTAGGCGTCAAGGCCAACTTTCATGTCGGCTACCACCCACAGGCTTCAGGCCAAGTAGAAAGAGCAAACAGAACTGTGGTGAGTATTTTGAAGAAATACGTGGCTGCAAACCACAAGGACTGGGACGTGAAACTCCCTCTGGTCCTCATGGCCATAAGAGCCACTCCACACACATCAACTGGCATCTCTCCCTTCGAGATGATGACCGGTCGACAAATGACTCTCCCTCTACACCTGTTGTACCAACCAGGCGACGCCGCCATGGCGACAGCCTACACCACACAACAATACATGAAAGATTTGAATGTACACCTCAGAAACACTTTTGCTTTCGCCCAGAAAAACCTGGAAAAATCCGCTGAAGGACGTAAGG
The DNA here is from genome assembly GCA_038048925.1 of Garcialebias charrua. Lineage (NCBI taxonomy): Eukaryota > Metazoa > Chordata > Actinopteri > Cyprinodontiformes > Rivulidae > Garcialebias > Garcialebias charrua. Next base: position 37,005 of record JBBPBX010023834.1, read on the forward strand.
CGTACTACGACCAAAAGGCCTCTCACAATGAACTCCAAGTGGGAGACAGAGTCTGGTACTATACGTTCGCCCCAGCAACTGGGAAAGGAGGGTCCGAGACCGGAACTCTCGCCCGCAAACTAATGCCCAGGTGGACTGGACCTCATCTGATAACAGACAAAGTGTCCTCAGTCGTCTACGAAATCAAAATCAGCAAGTTCCAAGATGGCGCCCATAAGCATGGCTGCGTGTCCGCCTCTCCTGTGGGTGTTTGGAATTTTTGTGTTTTGTTCGTTCTTCATTGGAGACATAACTACACTGCTGGTTTATGATCGGAAGCAGCTTCTGGATTTACGGTTTGCTGCCGCGGATGTCGCTGATTCGGGCCAGTATGACCGTACCTCGGGATCGGGGAGGCCCCCTCTACCCCCGTTGCTCGGAGACGAGCTGCCCGTTTACCTCCGCTGCTCTTCGCACCAGCCTGCACGGAGAAATCGATCGACTCGGAGGAAGAAACGCGGCTGTCGAGCTGGCCGGCTGGTGAAGCTCAGAGCCCGGCGTTCTGCCTCGCTGTCTTCAGCTGATGGTCTCGATTCTCATCGCCAGTCTCCCGCGTGCACGGACCAGGAAAACAACGAGGATCTGCAGCCGGAGCAGCTCTCTGTGGGCAGCGAGCCGCGGGGCGCTCCCCCACCAGCTGTTAGCACATCAGCTGCTAGCAGCTCATCAGCGGCTAGCTCGGATATCATCAAATTCTGTGTTGTCAACGCCCGATCTGTTTGCAACAAAACGTTCATCCTCAGGGATTACTTTGAAGAGCACGACTTGGACTTTTTCTGCATCACAGAATCGTGGATGTCGTCGGGTGAGTCCAGCGCGCTGACGGAAATAATACCACCAAACTGTTTGTTTTTTAACGACCCGCGACCATCAGGTCGTGGCGGTGGGTTATTAACTATCTTCAAATCAACTTTTGACTGTAAACAACTGTCCATTCCAGTCTCCTGCTCCAGTTTTGAGCTGACTGTGTTTGAACTAGGACATTCACCTGTAACTTTGTGTGCTCTTGTCTACCGGCCGCCTCGCTCCAAGAACTTCATCAGCGAGTTTTCTGATTTCTTGGCTGAAATTACAGCTAAATATTCTCGGGTCGTCATTTCAGGCGACTTCAACTTGCACGTGTGTTGTCCTGAGAAGCCCATGGTTAAGGACTTTTTAGATTTATTGGACTCATTTAATTTAACTCAACACGTGAACTCTTCCACACAGCAGCGTGGACATTTGTTGGACCTTGTTTTAACATGTGATGTGACCGTTTCAAACCTTGAAATAGGAGACAATGCATTCTCAGATCATAGGCCAGTGAATTTTCAGGTCACCATCCCCCATGTAACACCTAAAACATGCATTTCTGCACGTAAAGGCAGGAATGTTAACCATTTAACTGCCGCACGTTTCACTGAGGTCTACAACAATGACATGTTAATTCAGCCCCCGGGGTTCCTCTCCAGCACTGAGGAGCTGACAAACCAGTTTGACTCTGTTTGTTTAAAGGCTTTGGACCAAGTGGCGCCTATTAAATCTAGGAGACCAAAACTCAGGGCTGAACCGTGGCTGAACGACACGACCAGAGCTGTTAGGCAGCAATGCCGAAAGGTGGAGAGGAAGTGGAAAAAAGACAGTCTGCAGGTCTCTTTTGAGATGGTAAAAGAGAGCTGGCGCCGATATCAGAAAGCAGTGAAAACTGCTAAATCACAATACTTCTCTGATATCATTGCTGCAAATTCACGTAACCCTCGAGTTCTGTTCTCCACCCTAAACTCTGTTCTCCACCTCACTGAACAATCACCCATGGAAGCCTCGACTGAGCTGTGCGAGAACTTCCAACATTTCTTTTTAGATAAAATCGCAACCACCAGGGCTCTCATTTCTCCCCCATCTCACGATCCATCCATCCCACCTCAATCTGTTGCTGTGTTTGAACATTTTGAACCAGTCTCTCTGTCCTCTCTAGAGCAGGTCATGTGCAGCATGAAACCATCTGGCTCCCCCTTCGATGTGGTCCCTCCTCGGCTTCTAAAGGAGGTTTTTCACACTCTAGGTCCCTCCATTCTCTCGATTGTAAATAGCAGTCTATCTTCGGGTGTGGTGCCAAAATCATTAAAACATGCTGCTGTTCAACCCCTCCTGAAAAAACCAAACCTCGACCCGTCAGTATTATCCAACTTCAGGCCTGTCTCCAGACTCCCATTTGTTTCTAAACTTCTAGAGAAAATAGTTGAGTCCCAACTAAAGTGCTTCCTGGAGGATCACGCTATCCCCGAGCTATTCCAGTCTGGCTTCAAATCCCTCCACAGCACTGAGACTGCCCTACTGAAGGTTTTTAACGACATCTTTCTATCCACAGATACTGGTGACTCTGTGCTGCTTGTCCTATTGGACCTCACATCCGCTTTCGACACCATCGACCATGAGATCCTCATTGCTAGGTTGGAGCAGTGGGTGGGCATCTCAGGATCAGCCCTAAACTGGTTCAGATCCTACCTCTCTGACAGGTCTTTTTGTGTGTCCATCAATGATTTTACTTCTGCAGTGGCGGCTCTTAAATGGGGGGTTCCGCAGGGGTCCATCCTGGGTCCTCTCTTGTTCTCCTTATACCTGCTGCCACTCGGTGCTATTTTCCGGAAACACAATATACCTTTCCACTTCTACGCTGATGACTGTCAAATCTACTTCCCCCTAAGACAAAATGGTACAGGCTCTATTCAACCTCTGCTCGACTGCCTGGCTGACATCAGGGACTGGATGGCTTTAAATTTCTTAAGCTTCAATGATAAGAAGTCTGAAGCCATATTGTTCCTTCCCAATGACACAACCTCAAACCACTGCATTGACCTGTCTGCTCTACCCCTGTCCGAAAAACAAAAAGTCAAAAATCTGGGAGTGATAATGGATCCTTCCATGAAACTCAACAGTCATGTAAACATGATCGTCAAATCCTGTTTTTTCCAGCTGAGGCGTCTGTCTAAGCTGAAGCCCATATTATCCAAAAAGCACCTGGAGACAGTGATTCACGCATTCATTACATCTAGGCTTGATTACTGCAATTCACTTCTGTTTGGCGTCAGTCAAGCCACCATTGCACGATTACAACTGGTTCAGAACGCAGCTGCCCGATTTTTAACCAGCACACGCAAAAGAGAGCACATTAC